>PVKV010021540.1:20861-37436 GCA_004027835.1 Alouatta palliata
GCAATTCTCCTGCCTCAGCCTCCCGAGTAGCTGGGACTACAGGCACGTGCCACCATGCCCAGCTAATTTTTGTATTTTTAGTAGAGACGGGGTTTCACCGTGTTGACCAGGATGGTCTCGATCTCTTGACCTCGTGATCCACCCGCCTCGGCCTCCCAAAGTGCTGGGATTACAGGCGTGAGCCACCGCGCCCGGCAGTATTTTTAAAACTCTTAAGTCCTGCATATAATATTTATTTCCAAAAAGATCAACCCTCCCCACAATGCCACATGTTGGCTTTTTCCCTTCCACCTGGCAGGTGTATAGATGAGAAGAAAGCTCCTCAGGTGGTTTTGATGTGTGGTCTCACTGAACGTCAGCTCCTCCAAGTGGGTCACTGCTTGCTGAGAAAGCTGCAAAGCATTGCAGAAAGCATTAGTTTTTCCCATTTTGCCACAGACAGCTTTGTGATATTGGAGGAATTATTGAATTTCTCTGTTTTTCAGATTTCTCATCTGTCAAATCAGTGTTAGTTGGGTAATCTCAAAATCTCCTAGTCCTTAAGATTTGCTGACTTCCATGCCTTGGGCGTTGGAAGTGGGAGTGGGGAACAGACTGAGAGACAGCTGGTCAGTCTTCTGATTCTTCTGGCCAGCTTTCACAACAGCAGGAAAAGTGAGATGGGGGAAGGATGGTATATTTATTTAAATCATTTATATATTACATGGTACCACATACAGTTTTTTGTTTCTGTTTTTGTTTGTTTTTTGAGATGGAGTATTGCTCTGTCACCCAGGCTGGAGTGCAGTGGTGCAATCTCGGCTTACTGCAACCTCTGCCTCCCTGGTTCCAGTGATTCTCCTGCCTCAGCCTCCTAAGTAGCTGAGATTATAGGTGCATGCCACCATGCCCGGCTAATTTTTGTATTTTTGATAAAGACGGGGTTTTACCACGTTGGTCAGGCAGGTCTCGAACTTCTGACCTTGTGGTCCGCCTGCCTTGGCCTCCCAAAGTGCTGGGATTACAGGTGTGAGCCACCACACCCGGCCACCACATACACTTTTTAAAGTTCTTTTTATAAGTTTTTTTCTTTTGTTTGAGTCAGAGTTTCACTGTATCACCCAGGCTGGAGTGCAGTGGCACAGTCACAGCTCATTGTAGTCTTGACCTCCTGGGCTCAAGTGATCCTCCTGTTTCAGCCTCTGGGTAGCTGGGACCATGGGTGTGTACTGCCGTGCCTGACTAATTATAATTATTATTTTCTTGTAGAGACAGGTCTGGCTTCTTTGCCCAGATTGGTCTTGAACACCTGGCCTTAGGTGATCCTCTGATCTTGACCTCCCAAAGTGCTGGGATTACAGGTGTGAGCCACTGTGGCCGGCCTATAAGTTTTGTTTTAAAGTTAGATTGAATGACAATTCCCTAGAAAATTTTATTTTTTAAACTTAACTGAATAAAGAATTGCATATTTTGTATTGCATATATTGGTAAAAACTGGGAAATTGATCAAGTTGTCACATTGAATTATTTTTTGAATTTGCCCTCTTCAGAAATCCCTTGAAATGATGGAAATAATATTAAAACTTTTCTAAGAAGCAAAATATTAAATGGGTGGAGATTTTATATATATATGTTATATTTTTATGTATATAATTATATAATTTTCATCTTAATTATATATAAATAATTTCTATCTTTTTTTAAAACCACCCAATTAGGTAATAATAGAATTCCTGTTTTAAAGTTAGAGTGTATGTATACACATGCACATGTGTGTATGTGTATATATGTTAAATTTTTGTCATAGGAGTTTTACATATTTTATGTATGATTAAGATAGAAATTATATATTATAGCACATTTTTATGCATATGTAATATTCTCTATCATATAATAGTCCCATATTAATTATATATAATATAAATATTTGTGCTAATCTGAAACATAAACATAGATAATGATGTTTTAGGATGGGAATACTCAGGAGTATAAAGGTACCTGTTCTCCCGTTAGTCTGTGAATTCAATATTTATGTGTTCTCATCTAGAATTTCTATGGAACCTGACAAGCTGACTCTGATACTTGTGTGAAAGAGGAAATGTGCTAGAATAGCTGGGAGGGCAGTGAAAGTTAGCAACGACAAAGCATAGTGAGGGGAAATTTGCCCTGCTGAATATAAAAACCTCTGAATACAAAAAAAAAAAACAAACAAAAAAACCTCTGAATACTAGAGTAACTTGAAAAGTGTGGCATTGGCACAAGAAAAGACAGGCAAATCAAATTAGTGAGTCTAGAATTCTGGATAAGTAGGAATATACTTTATAATGAAGATGGAGTTTCTTTTTCTTTTTTTTTGATATGGAGTCCTGTTCTGTTTCCCAGGCTGGTGTGCAGTGGCGTGATCTCAGCTTACTGTAACCTCTGCCTCCCAGGTTCCAGTGATTCTCCTGCCTCAGCCTCCTAAGTAGCTGGGATTACAGGCACATGCCACCACACCTGGCTAATTTTTATATTTTTAGTAGAGAAGAGGTTTCACCGTGTTGGCCAGGCTGGTCTCGAACTCCGGACCTTAAATGATCTGCCCACCTCGACTTCCCAAAGTGCTGGGATTACAGGTGTTGACCACCACTCCTGGCCTTTTTTTTTTTCTTTATTTGCTATTTCAGGCCCATAGAAGCATGCAAGGAGTAATATAACAAATGTCTATCTACCGTCTGTGATGTACAAAACTTAGTATTTTATCATACTTGCTTCGGAATTATTTAATAAAGACAATACTTCCTCTGCACAAATGCTTACCTTATAATTACTCTTGAATTATTTTTCACAATTGACTTACGAACTCTCAAATGTAGAACCATATATTTTTATCTTTATATTTGTTTCTCAGATATATATAGAAAGATACTAAGCAGCTACTGTGCCAGCTCTTATGCTAAGTTTTTATCTACTGTTTTTACTTTATATAGCTAATTATATTATTTGTCACATATTAACCTATTTTAAGTGTAAAAAGAAATGACCCATTAATGTTTTCAAACCTTGGTAACTTTTATTAAGTAAATACACAAGAGGAAGCTTTTACTGGTAATTATGGTTTTATTTATGCAGCTATAGTTATCATTTATTAGAAGTACACTTCGTGTTTTAGTTCTTATTAATTCTGTTTTTTCCCATCCTGTTTAGGTGGTTTCCTAGAAACATGATTGTTTGTTGGCGTTGATCTCACAGTCTGGTGAGGACTTCTTTACTGATAATGTCAAGTTCAGGTTATCCTCCCAACCAAGGAGCATTCAGCACAGAACAAAGTCGTTACCCTCCCCACTCTGTCCAGTATACCTTTCCCAGCACCCGCCACCAGCAGGTAAGGAACCAACGCTATGCAAATTGCACATATTTTTTGTGTTTTTCTTTACTTTTCCTATTTAATAAACATGTTGGTCAGAAACCACCACATGTACTTTTTTTTTTTTTTTTTTTAAGTGGCAAGAACTGTTTATAAAGATGAGGAACCAAAGGTTGGGAATTAATTATTCCTGTTTTCTTACTGTGGCTTTATGCCGGATTTCAGGAATTGAATTTGTCTTTGCTTTTGATTGTAGGAGTTGATGATAAATAGAAAACTATCAATTGTCTAGAATTTCAAGGGTAAGACCTATATTTATACTCCAAGTTGTGGTTGAGTTTTAAGCTGGCCAAATAACTTGGCCTCTCTTGACTGATGGCCAGCATAAAGACCTCTCTCTTCTTGAGAGATTGATGGTAGGAAGCTTTGCATAGTAGGTAGGAAGGAAGGAGGACACGGTAGATAGGCAGGAAGAAAGATTTTATCATAGGAAGAGTTTGTAAGAGATTGATTTACCTTGTGAGAAATAAAATATGAGGTGAAATAATAAGCTCATAGTAGACCAAGGATATGGGTGTAAGAGGTTTAAAGAAAAATAGGAAAGGATGTGATGAAATGGTCGTCTCAGAGACTAATAAAGCAGATTTGTCATCAAAATGTAGTTGAGTATTTACTATAGGGTCCTACTGAGGACTCCTTTGAAGTATAGCCATGATTACAGCGTTAGAGTGGACATTGTTACATTGTTCCTGTGTAGGGAAGCATTTAGTCTTTCATCATTACATGTAATGTTAGTTGCACATTTTTGTTGTTGCCTTTTTTGGTTGAAGAAGTTGCTTTCTGTTCCTAGTTTGAGAATTTCTGTCATGATTGTTGAATTTTGCTTGTGTTGTTCCCCCTACCCCAGTGTTATTTATCTGATTACCAGTTTTCTGGATTGTTGTTGCTACTGCTTTTTCAAAAAAATTGGGCTGAGTGCGGCGGCTCACACCTGTAATCCCAGCACTTTGGGAGGCCGAGGCACATGGATCACTTGAGGTCAGGAGTTCAAGACTAGTCTGGCCAACATGGTGAATCCCTGTCTCTACTGAAAATACAAAAAAAAAAAATTAGCCAGACATTGTGGCGGCCACCTTTAATCCCAGCTACTTGGGAGGCTGTGGCAGGAGCATCACTTGAACCTGGTAGTGAGAAGTTAAAGTGAGCCGAGATCATGCCATTGCACTCCAGCCTGGGCCACAAGAGTGAAATTCTGAAAAAAAAAAACAAAAAAACTTTGCGGTTTAGTTTGTATATATATTAGATTGCACTCATTATATGTGTGCATTGTAACAAACTTTGACAAATTCATAAACCCATAGAACCATCACCAAAATGAAGATGAACAACCTTTCCAACACTGCAGAATATTCCTTGGCACCCCATCCTCCTTGGTACCCCATCTGTGTCAGTCCTCCTCCCCAACTTCCTACTAACCTCAACTCCTAGGAAACCACTGAATCTGCTTTCTGTCATAATACGTTGTATATGTTCTGAGCTTCATGGGAACTCTTTTGTCTGTGGCCTCTTTTGCTTCCCATAATACCTCTGTGATCTATCCATGTCTGGCACATCTCAGTTCCTTCCTTTTTATTGTTGGTTATGGGTATACCACAATTTGTTTATTCAGTCACCTATTTCAGGTTTTGATTATTGCAAGTAAAATTACTTAGAAAACATATATCTATATATTTGTTGTATTTAGATTATTAAAATAAGTAATGCCTTATTTTCTTAACAGTATCCTTTGGAGAGCATGCATATTTTATTTTTCTCAAATCCAGTTTTTTTTTTTTTTTTTTTTTTTTTTTTTTTTTTTTTTTTTTTTTTTTTTTTTTTTTTTTTTTTTTTTTTTTGAAATGGAGTCTTGTTCTGTCGCCCAGGCTGGAGTGCAGTGGCGCCATGTGGGCTCACTGCAACCTCTGCCTCCCAAGTTCAAGCAATTCTCCTGCCTCAGCCTCCTGAGTAGCTGGGATTACAGGTACTTGGCCACCATGCCCAGCTAATTTTTGTATCTTTAGTAGAGATGGACTTTGCCCTGTTGGCCAGGCTGGTTTTGAACTTCTGACCTCAGGTGATCCGCCCACCTTGGCCTCCCAAAGTGCTGGGATTACAGGTGTCAGCCACTGCACCCGGCCCTGATGTATTATTTTTGTTGTTCATATTTTGTGCTTTTTGTGTCATATCTAAGAAGTTTTTGCCAAATTCAAGGTCACTAAGATTTTCACTTAATGTTTTCTTCTCTAAGTTTTATAATTTTAGGTTTTTCATTTAGGTAAATTATCTGTTTTGAATTAAAAATTTATATATGGTATGGTAAGCGTTGAGTTTCAGTCCTTCCGCATTAAGAATGATGTTAACTAAGCCGGGTGCGGTGGCTCAAGCCTGTAATCCCAGCACTTTGGGAGGCCGAGGCGGGTGGATCACGAGGTCAAGAGATCGAGACCATCCTGGTCAATGTGGTGAAACCCCGTCTCTACTAAAAATACAAAAATTAGCTGGGCATGGTGGCACGTGTCCGTAGTCCCAGCTACTCGGGAGGCTGAGGCAGGAGAATTGCTTGAACTCAGGAGGCGGAGGCTGCGGTGAGCCGAGATCGCGCCATTGCACTCCAGCCTGGGTAACAAGAGCGAAACTCCGTCTCAAAAAAAAAAAAAGAATGATGTTAACTTGGAGAATGCTCTTTACTCCTGTGTTTTCTTAAGGGATTTATGTAGGATTGGTACTTTTTTTTTTTTTTTTTTTTTTGAGGTGGAGTCCTCTGTCACCCAGGCTAGAGTGCAATGGCATGATCTTGGCTCATAGCAACCTCCGACTCCTGGGTTCAAGCAATTTTCCTGCCTCAGCCTCCTGAGTTGCTGGGATTACAAGTGCGCGCCACCATGCCTAGCTAATTTTTGTATTTTTAGTAGAAACGATTGGCTCATAGCAACCTCCTCCTCCCAGGTTCAAGCAATTCTCCTGCCTCAGCCTCCTGAGTAGCTGGGATTACAGGTGTGCGCCACTATGCTCAGCTAATTTTTGTGTTTTTAGTAGAGATGGGATTTCACCATATTGGCCAGGCTGGTCTCGAACTCCTGACTTCGATGATCCACCTGCCTTAGCCTCCCAAAATGCTGGGATTACTTGTGTGAGCCACCATGCCCAGGCTTTTTTTTGTTTATTTTTTTGAGATAACAGAGTCTGGCTCTGTTGCCCAGGCTGGAGTGGGCAGTGGCGTGATCTCTGCTCACTGCAACCTCCTCCTCCTGGGCTGAAGCAATTTCCTGCCTCACACTCCCAAGTAGTTGGGATTACAGACATCCATCACCATGCCTGGCTAATTTTTTGTATTTTTAGTAGAGACGGGGTTTTGCCATGTTGGCCAGGCTGGTCTTGAACTCCCGACCTCAGGTGATCCACCCACCTCAGCCTACCAAAGCACTGGGATTACGGGTGTGAGCCACGGTGCCTGACCAGGATTGATACGTTTTTATCCTTAGATATTTGATAGAATTTATCAGTGAAACTCTTGGGCCCAAAATTTTTTTTGTTGGAAGAATTTAAATATGAACTCAGTTTCTTTAATAGTTATTAATTCAGATACTCAATTTTTTCTTGAATCAGTTTTGGGTGTATTTTGTTGTTTAAGGTATCAGATTTATTGACACACATTGTCACAATATTCCCTCATTGTTTCAGTGTGTTTGAGATGTGTTGTGATGTCGTTCCTCATGTTGATAATGTGTTTTTTTTCTTATTTTTTATTTAATCAGTCTGCCTAGAGGTTTGTCAGTTTAGTAGATTCTTGGAAGAACTAGCTTTGGATTCAGTCATTTTTACTGTTTTTCTGTTTCACTGATTTCTGCTCTTTATTATTTTTTTCCTTCTCTGATTGCCTGTATATAACCATTTCTGACATCCTTCATTTTTTTTGAGACAGAGTTTTGCTCTTGTTGCCCAAGCTGGAGTGCAGTGGCACAATCTCGGTTTACCACAACCTCCACCTCCAGAGTTTAGGCAATTCTCCTGCCTCAGCCTCTCGAGTAGCTGGGATCACAGGCTTGTGCCACCATGCCTGGCTAATTTTGTATTTTTAGTAGACACGGGGTTTCTCCATTTTGGCTAGGCTGGTCTTGAACTCCCAAGCTCAGGTGACCGGCCTGTCTTGGCCTCCCAAAATGCTGGGATTACAGGCGTGAGCCACCACACCTGGTCATCTTCCATTCTTTTGTGTATATTTAAGTTTTCTTCTGATATTATTGTGTTTCTGCCTGAAGAACTTCATTTCTCTTAGTGTAGGTTTTTTGGCAATGCTTTCTCTCTGCTTTTATTTGCCTGAAAAATTTCAGCTTTATTTCTGAAGACTATTTTCACTAGATATAGAATTCTAAGTTGACAGTTTTAGCATTTATTTATTTATTTATTTTTTAGTGCTCTATCTGCCAGACAGTTCTAGTATTTTAAGATATGTCATATCATCTTATTCTGGCTTGTATGGTTTCTGTCTAGAAGCCTGTGGTCATTCTCAATTTTTGTTCCTTTATTTATAAAACACATTTTCCCTCCTCTGGTTCTTTTTTTTTTTTTTTTGAGGCAGTCTTCCTCTGTTGTTCAGGCTGGAGTGCAGTGGTGCAATCTTGGTTCACTGCAACCTCTGCCTCCTGGGTGCAAGCAGTTCTTGTGCCTCAGCCTCCCAAGTAGCTGGGACTGCAGGCACGCACCACTATGCTCAGCTAAGTTTTTTTTTCTTTTATATGAGATGGAGTTTCGCTCTTGTTGACCAGGCTGGAGTGCAATGGTGCCATCTTGGCTTACCAGAACTTCCGCCTCCCGGGTTCGAGTGATTCTCCTGCCTCAATCTCCCAAGTAGCTGGGATTATAGGCATACACCACCATACCTGGCTAATTTTGTATTTTTAATAGAGACAGGGTTTCTCTGTGTTGGTCAGGCTGGTCTTAAACTCCCGACCTCAGATGATCTCGGCCTCCCAAAGTCCTGGGATTACAGGCATGAGCCACTGCTCCTGGCTCCAACTATTGTTTTGTATTTTTGGTAGAGATGAGGTTTCACTATGTTAGCCAGGCCGGTCTTGAACTCTTGGCCTTAAGTGATCATCCTGCCTTGGCTTCCCAAAGTGCAGGGATTTCAGGTGTGAGCCACCATACCTGGTCTCCTCTGATTACTTTTTAAGATTTTTCTCTCTGTCATTGGTTTTCAGCAATTTGGGTGTAATGTGCGTTTGTTGTGCCTTTTTTTTTTTTTTTAAATATCAATCCTTGCTGTGTTGCCTAGGCTTGAGTGCAGTGGTTTTCATAGGTGCAATCCCACTACTGATCAGCACATGTGAGCTCCTTTTTTTTTTTTTTTTTTTTTTTTTTAAACTAGGGCCTTTTCATCCCTCCTTAGGCAACCTGCTGGTCCCCCTGCTTCTGGGAGGTTATCATATAAATGGGAACTTAATGTAGACATCTGATTGGCATAGCCCAGAGCTATAGCCCAGAACTATTGGGCTCAAGGGATCCTCTTGCCTCCCAAGTAGCTGGGAATACAGGTGTGAGTCACAATGCCTTGCTGATGTGCTTTTTGAGTGAATACATTATTGTGGCTAGCATTCTATGGATTTATAGCTTCCTGATTCTGTGGATTTATAAGTTTCATAAAATTTGAGCAGTTTGGGGCCATTGTTTTTTCAAATACTTTTTTTCCTGTCTCCTTTCCCCCTAGTTTCTGTCTGGGACTCCAATTACTCATGTTGCATGTTATTCCACAGTTCACTGGATCTCTGTTCACTTTTTTCCTGTTTTTTTTTTTTTTTTTTAAATCTGTTAGTTTCATTTTGCTATGATATCGTAATCACTGATCTTCTGTACTTTTCAGCCTGTTGTTAACACATTTTTATTGCAGATGGATTTCATTTTTGATTAGAATATGAAAGTTGTGTTTTACACTTTTTTACTGCTGGCCTTTGTTACATTCCTGTAAAAAAAAGATGAAGTCCTTCTGGTAGGAAATTAAATTACTTTTGAGGCTTGTTTTTAAACTCTTGGGGCACGTCTAGCATAGTCTTTATTGTAGATCTAATTTATCCCCCACTTCTAAGCTTGTCTCCTAGGGTTTCTTTTGAATGTCCCATGTTTTCAGTGAGGTTTCCTCACTCTTGCTGGAGGAAATTTGAATGAGTGCGTACCCTGAGTGAGCTCAGGGAATTGTTTGCTTTATAGTTGCTTCTAATTGTTCTTTCATCAAAAATTATTCTTACCCCAGCCTATGACATTTCTCCCAGATTTCAGGAAATCTTTTTCTTTGAAACTAACTTTGGAAGTTCAGTCCCTGTGGCTTATTCAAGCCTTGTACGGTTGCTTCTTCAATGATTATGATTGTGGGACACGATTTAGGTTCCCTTTCCATGGCTGCAGTTTGGAAATTGCCTCTAGACAGAGGGCCTAGAGTATGGTTGGTAGGGCTCACCTCATTTGCTTCATTTCTCTCAATGATCAAGTCCTGTGCTGCCTATTACCCAGTTTCTGAAAATAGTTTCTACATTTTGTTGAATTTTTTAGCTGTTGACTGTGAGAAGGTAATTGTGAGCAGTGTTGCCTGCTTATACCTGGAAGCCGCAGTGCACTGTTGTTACTTTTATTTCACTCCTTACTCTTAATTTTTGCTGGGTACATCCTTTAGATATTCTTCCAGAG
Source organism: Alouatta palliata (assembly GCA_004027835.1). Classification (NCBI taxonomy): domain Eukaryota; kingdom Metazoa; phylum Chordata; class Mammalia; order Primates; family Atelidae; genus Alouatta; species Alouatta palliata. Next base: position 30,904 of record PVKV010021540.1, read on the forward strand.
AGTGTCTGTGGTTGGTTCATTATTTGAGTTCTTGAATTCTCAAAAGTTAGTAGCCTTAAAACTTGAGTGATGGTTTATTTATTTATTTATTTTATTTTATTTTTAGAGACAAGGTTTCACTCTTATCACCCAGGCTGAAATGCAGCAACACAATCATAGCTCATGGTAACTTTGAGTTCCTGGGCTCAAGTGATTCTCTCACCTCAGCCTCCTCAGTAGCTGGGATTATAGGTTTGTGCCACCATGCCCAGCTCATTTTTAAATATTTTATAGAAATGGTGTCTCACTGTGTTGCACAGGCTGTTCTCAAACTCCTGGCCTCAAGCTGTTATCCTCCTTTGCCCTCCCAAAGTGCTGGGATTGCAGGAATAAACTAGCATGCCCAGCCAAATGATGTAGTTATTGACTTGTAGCTTCAAAATTATTTTCCTCTGAACTTGGAATATGCTGTGATTTGCTGTTTGCTTCTATTGAGTGTTGCTGATGAGAAGTCTGCTTTTATTATGATCCTTGTAACTTTGTAGGAAACCTCTTTTTTGTTTCATGGAACTTGTAATAAAGTTTTCACTTTATTCTTATTGTCTAAAATTTTCATGTGTTCAGTATGGATTAGTTTTAAAAATACATCCAGTTTTTTCCTTAAGCCTTTTTAAATCTGAAGACTATGTCTTTTCTAACTTCTGAGAAATGCTGTTCTATTATTTCTCAGGATCCTGTCTCTTACCTGTGGATATGGGATGTTGGAACTTTTTATTCTAGCTCCCATTTTTGACTTTTCTTCTGTGGTTTCTATGTCTTTGTACTTTACTGGGTACTGAGAAAATTCCTCACTTCTCTCTTAGCTTTCATTTGCTTTTCACGTCTGTGTGTTCAACTGTCATTTACTTTCAATGATTCAGTTTTAATTTCTTTATTTGATTCTTTTTTTCTTTCTTCCTTTCTTTCTTTCTTTCTTTCTTTTTAAGACAGAGTCTGATTCTGTGGCCCAGGCTGGAGTGCAGTGGCACAATCTTGGCTTATTGCAACCTCCACCTCCTGGGTGCAAGCAATTCTTGTACCTCAGCCTCTTGAGTAGCTGGGACCACAGGCATGTGCCACCATGCTCGGCTAATTTTTGTAATTTTAGTAGAGACGGGGTTTTGCCATGTTGGCCAGGCTGGTGTCAAACTCCTGGCCTCAAGCAGTTCATCCCACCTTGGCCTCCCAATGGGCTAAGATTACAGGCGTGAGCCACCAGGCCTGGCTTGCTATTTGATGCTGCTGCTGCTGCTTTTTCTTCTCCTCCTCCTTTTTTTTTTTTTTTGGTAACCCTTGTATCAAGGGCTGACTTTTTTTAAATGCAGAGTCCTGCTGTGTTGGCCAGGCTGGAGTGCAATGGCTTGGTCTTGGCTCACTGCAACCTCCACCTCCCAGGTTCAAGCAAGTCTTCTGCCTCAGCCTCTGGAGTAGCTGCCATTACAGGTGCCTGCTACCATGCCTGGCTAGTTTTTTTATTTTTAGTAGAGATGAGGTTTCACCATGTTGGCCAGGCTGGTCTTGAACTCATGACCTCAAGTGATCCGCCTGCCTCAGCTTCCCAAAGTGCTGGGATTACAACCATGAGCCATAGCACCTGACCTATTTGATATTGTTAATATTTTTTAGGTCCTTTTTTACTCCCATCTACTGTTTTACCTATTTCCATGGAATGTAAATTCCTTTTTGTTTTGGTGCCTTTGGAAAAAATTTTTTTTTTTTTTTTTTTGAGATGGAGTCTTGCACTGTTGCTGGGGCTGGAGTGCAATGGTGCAATTTTGGATCAATACAACCTCTACCTCCTGGCTTCATACGATTCTCCTGCCTCAGCCTCCCGAGTAGTTGGGATTACAGGAGCATGCCACCATGCCTGGCTAATTTTTTGTATTTTTAGTAGAGACCAGCTAGGCTGGTCTTGAATCCTGACCTCGTGATCTGCCTGCCTTGGCCTCCCAAAGTGCCGGGATTACAGGTATGAGCCACCACACCTGGCCGAAAAAGTTTTTTAAATGGTTTTGTTTTTTATGTTTTCAACTTTATATCTGAGATTTCTCCTTAGACTATGAGTCATTTTTTACTCATAACTTATAAAGAAGGGCTCTCAATGGCTTATCTATCCTCTGTTTCATCCTAGACAGCACAATTTTATCTGTTTATGATTTTTGAACCATTTTTTGTTGACACAGAATTCATGTAACAGCAAATTTACCATTTTAAAGTATGTAATATAGTGGCTTTTGGTATATTCATTATGTTGTGCAGTTATCATTGTTACTCGATTTCAGGACATCTCCATCACCTGCAATGAAACCCCATATGTAATAGCAGTTTCAATTCTCCTCTTCCCCCTATCTTTTGACAATCACCAATCTATTTTCTGTTTCTATGGATTTGTTGCCTTTTTTTTTTTTTTTTTTTAAAGACAGTGTCTTGCTCTGTCACCCAGGCTGGAGTACAGTGGCTCAGTTGGAGCTCACTGCAGCTTCTAATTCTTGGGCTCAAGCAATCCTCCCACCTTAGCCTACTGAATAGCTGGGATGTGCCACAATGCCTGGCTAATTTTTAAACATATTTTTTTTGTAGAGTTGAAATCTCAGTATGTTGCCCAGACTAGCCTTGAATCTCTGGGCTCAAGCAGTCTGCCCACCTTTTCCTCCCAAAGTTTTGGGATAACAGACGTGAGCCATAGCACCTAGCCCTGGATTTGCTTATTGTAGACATTTTACATAAATGGAATAATAATATGTGGCCTTTTGTGCCTGGCCTTTTTTTTTTTTTTTTTTTTTTTTTTTTTTTTTTTTTTTTAGACTTAGTGTAATGTTTTCTAAGTTCATCTGTGTTCTAGCATGTGTCTCCTTTGTTTTATGGCTGAATGATATTCAGTTGTATGGTTATACTACATTTTGTTTATTTGCTCATTAGTTGATGGACATTTTGATTGTTTTCATTTTTTGGCTATTGTGAATAATGCACCCGTGAAAAATTGTGTATTAGCTTTTGTGTGTGGTTTTATATACTTGTAATTCTTTGGGATATATACCTAGAACTGGAGTTCCTAGCTTATTTAGTAATTCTGTGTTTATCTGTTTATGATTGCGTTAGCACAGTAGATTTGTTTTGAAAGGAAATTTTTGCCAAAAAGCAAAAAAAAAAAAAAAAAAAAAAAATCAACAAAGGAAAGGTACAAAAACAAACATATAAACACTTACCTAGTTATGATGGGAAAAACTATCTTTTTCTTTTTTTTTGAGATGGAGTCTCGCTCTGTCGCCCCAGCTGGAGTGCAGTGGTGAGATCTCAGCTCACTGCAACTTTCGCCTCCTGGGTTTAAGCGATTCTCCTGCCTCAGCCTCGTGAGTAGCTTGGATTACAGGTGTCGACCACCATGCCCTGCTTAAGTTTTGTATTTTTAATAGACACAGGGTTTCACCATATTGACCAGGCTTGTCTTGAATTTCTGACCTCAAGTGATCCACCTGCCTCAGCCTCCCAAAGTGCTGGCATTACAGGTGTGAGACAAAACTACTACTCTTAACTAGCAGGTTAATTCTCTGGACTCCAGTTTTTTCATTGTAAGTGTGAATGGATTTGATTAGACGTCTATGACCCTTCTTCCAGCTTACTCATTATGAATATAATATTGGAATGCTTTTTAGGGTTTCATATTGAACACATGAGTTTGAGATTTTACTAATGTCAGTAATACAGATTGGGAGTTACTATAATTTATTAGAGGAAGGAGTCAATGTAGATTAAACTTGAAATTTCATTTTGGATTATATTTAATGACACATAGTTAAAATGTTGATTATTTTAAGGGGAAGAGTTAGATCAATGAAGGATTGAAATAGTCATTACTTTTTCTTTCCATACTTAGTGGCCCGTAACTACCTTTATACTTGCTTTGATTTCATGATGCTGTTCAGTTTTTAGTTAATAACTAATTTATGATTATTTTAATACTAGGAGTTCGCAGTCCCTGATTATCGTTCCTCTCATATTGAAGTCAGTCAGGCATCACAGCTCTTGCAGCAACAGCAGCAGCAGCAGCTTCGAAGACGACCTTCCTTGCTTTCAGAATTTCACCCAGGTTCTGACAGGTAATGAGGTTTCTTTTATGTTTCTATCTAGGATTATAATTGTGAAGTATACAAGTGTGTCATTATTTTATTTTTTTATTTATTAACCAAACCTTGACTGGTTATTTGTAGTTTGCATTTTGAGTTCTTTTGTGTTGGTTGGTTGCAACAGTTAACAAATTCTTAAAACTTATTTTCATAGTTTGGCATTAATATTATGTAGTAGAAAGGCAGTAAACCACCTGGTCACCTATGTGGCCTTGGTTATGATCTATAGACTTGGGCTGCACATTAGAACCACCTGGGATGCCCAAGTCCCATCACAAAACACTTAAATCAATCTCTGGGGTTGGGCCCAGGCTTTATTTTATGGCTGAAGTTTTTCTGGTGATTCTGATTTGCAGCTAGGGTTGCAAATCACTGATCCCAACTCTTCAGGCTTTAGTTTTCCCTCCTGTAAAAATGGAGATAATAGTGGCATTGTCCTCAACTGAGAGTAAATATTCTGTAAGATAATGTAGGTTCTATACATGCATGGTAGGTTCTGTTTTTCCTCAGTGTGCTTACCATCTCTGCATTTCTTTTACTTCATCCTCATTCCTTTTGGTTTTTTTTTTTTTTTTTTTTTTTTTTTGGAGACGTCATCTTTCTAGCTGTGTTGCCCAGGCTGGAGTGCAGTGATCATGGCTTACTGCAGCCTCAATCTCCTGGGCCCAAGTGATTCTACCATGTTAGCCTCCCAGTCCTGGCTAATTTTTGCATTTTTTGTAGAGGTGGAATTTTGCTATGCTGCCCAGGCTAGTCTTGAACTCCTGCGCTCAAGTGATCCGCCCACCGCTACCTCCCAAAATAGTAAATTTTTTTTTTTTCGAGAAAGAGTCTTGCTCTGTCACCCAGGGTGGAGTGCCAGTGGCATGGTGTCGGCTCATTGCAGCCTCCGTCTCCAGGGTTAAAGTGATTCTCATTCCTCAGCCTTCTGAGTAGCTGGGATTACAGGCATGCACCACCACGCCCAACTAATTTTTGTATTTTTAGTAGATGGTTTTGCCATGTTGACCAGGCTGGTCTCGAATTCTTGGCCTCAAGTAATCTGCCTGCTTTGGACTCCCAAAGTGTTGGGATTACAGGTGTGAGCCACCTCACCTGGTCAGAATTTTTTTTTAATTGTGTATATTTAAGGCATACAACGTGGTGTTATGGGATACGTATAGATAATAAAAATCACTATGGTGAAGCAAATTAACAAAGTTATTTATTTTTGCTTTTGTGCAGAACCAACTAAAATCTCATTTAGCATGAATCCAGATACAGCACGATATTATTACCTATAGTCCTCATGTTGTACATAAGAACTCTAGACTTGCTCATTCTATATATCTGCTACTCTACATCCTCTGACTTTCATCTCCTCATTTTCTTTCCACCCTTGGCCCCTGGTAAACCACTTTTTTATTCTCTTTGTATAGTTCCTTTTTTGTTTTATTTTGTTTTTTTAAGATGGGGTTTCACCATGATGGCCAGGCTGGTCTTGAACTCCTGACCTCAGGTGATCCACCCACCTCGGCCTCCCAAAGTGCTAGGATTACAGGCGTGAGCCACCTCGCCCGGCCCCTTTTTTTGTTTTTTTAAAAGATTCCACATATAAGTGAAATCATGCTGGAGTACAGTGTCATGATACCGGCTCACTATAGTCTCCACCTCCCTGGTTCAAGTGATTCCCCTGCCTCAGCTTCTCCAGTAGCTTGGACTACAGGTGCATGCCATCATGCCTAGCTAATTTTTTGTATTTTAGTAGAGATGGAGTTTCACAACGTTGGCCAAGATGGTCTCGATCTCCTGACCTCATTATCCGCCTGCCTCAGTCTCCCAAAGTGCTGGGATTACAGGCGTGAGCCACCGTGCCAGCCTTTATGGCTCTTTTTTTTTTGCCAGTAGGAGATTTTTTTTTTTTGGAGACAGAGTTTCGCTCTTGTTACCCAGGCTGGAGTGCAATGGCACGATCTCGGCTCACTGCAATCTCCGCCTCCTGGGTTCAAGCAATTCTCCTGCCTCAGCCTCCCGAGTAGCTGGGACTACAGGCACATGCCACCATGCCCAGCTAATTTTTGTATTTTTAGTAGAGACGGGGTTTCACCATGTTGACCAGGATGGTCTCGATCTTTTGACCTCGTGATCCACCCGCCTGGGCCTCCCAAAGTGCTGGGATTACAGGTGTGAGCCACCGCGCCCGGCCGCCAGTAGGAGATTTTATATTGTCCTTTTTTTCTCCTTGAACTTTTGTTTATTTTCTTTTCCAGTAGAATTTTTTTACTAATATATTTATTCTTAATAGCTTTTTTTTTTTTTTTTTTTTGAGACAGTGTCTCACTCTGTTACCAGGCACCAGGCTGGAGTGCAGTGGCACGATCTTGGCTCACTGCAACCTCTGCTTACCAGGTT
>PVKV010021541.1:0-24240 GCA_004027835.1 Alouatta palliata
AAGCCTAAACCAGGAAGAAGTCGAAACCCTGAATAGACCAATAACAAGGTCTGAAGTTGAGGCAGCAATTAAGAGCCTACCACCCAAAAAAAGCCCAGGTCCAGATGGGTTCACAGCCGAATTCTACCAGACATACAAAGAGGAGCTGGTACCATTTCTTCTGAAACTATTCCAAACAATCCAGAAAGAGGGAATCCTTGCCTGATAACATTCTGATTCCCTTTCCTTTGTTTATATTCTTCTGTCTTTACTCCCATTCTCTGGAGGCTCTGCCGTGAGTATATTTGCTTTAAGCATATGTGGATTTTTTTTCAGTGTATTGGAGATTATAGTAAGCCCTCTTACTCTGGAGATGCAGTTTTCAGATCTCTCAAATTTTGTTGTATTGTTGATCAGATATGTTCTCTCTCTGTTTTCCCTCTTCTTTGTTTCTAGTTCTTGGGGTGGTCAACATTTTGCTTACTAGATTGATAGTTTGTTTTCTTCCTGCCTATATTTCATATGTTTGCTTTTTTCTACTAAGAGATTTGATTAACTTAACTTTTAAATATTCACTGATGGCTTTTTAAAAATATATTTTATTTTTTATATTAGATTTAAGTTCACAGCAAAATTGAAAGATGGGACAAAAATGTCCCATAAACCCCTCTGTTCCCGCTTACCACAGACTCTCCCACTACAATATCTGACACCAGAGTGGTTCATTTTTTACAACTGATAAAACTATATTGATACATCATTGTGACCCAAAGTACATAGTTTATATTACAGTTCATTCTTGTTCATTCTATGGGTTTTCATAAATACATAATTTCACGTGTTTACTGTTGTACTAACACATAGAGTAATTTCACTGCAACTATAAATCTTCTTTGTTCTACTTATAATCCCTCCCTCCACTCACCCCCTGACAATCACTGATGCTTTTTCTTTTCCATTGTTTTGCCTTTTCCAGAATATTGTGTAGTTGGTATTCTACACTATGTAGCCTTTTCAGTTTGTTTCTTTCACTTTATAATATGTGTTTAAGTTTCCTCCATGTATTTTCATTCTTTGGTAGCTCATGTCTACTTAGCACTGAATAAAATTCCATTGTCTAGATATACCACAGTTGATTTATTAATTCACCTGCTAGGGTTAGGTTGCTTGGTTGCTTCCAAGTTTTTGCAATTACAAATAAAGCCTCTACAAATACCTGTTTGGGGGTTTTCAACTTTGGGGTGCTAAATACTAAGTAGTGCAATTGCTAGATCATATAGTACATAAAAGTATATTTAGTAAGAAACTGACAAATTTTCTTCCACAATGGCTGTACCATTTTGCATTCTCACTAGCCATGAATGGGAGTTCCTGTTGCTCCATATCCTAACCAGCATGCTGTGTTATCAATGATCTGCATTTTGTCTATTTTAGTAAATATACAGTGGTATCTCATTTTACTTTGTAGTTTCTTAATAATATATATAGTGTTGAGCATCTTTTTATATGCTTATTTGTTGTCAGTATATCTTTTTGTTGAGTATCTGTTCAGGTCTTTTTCCCAGTTTTACATTAGGTTTTATATGGGTTACATTTTTCCTTTTTCTGCTAGAAGTAGGAAGTGACTTTTTTCCAATATTTACTCTGAGAACTTGGTAGCGTTCCTAAGGTAAAACTCATAAAAACGTGAAGAATCTCCTATAAATTGGCAATCCCTGGATTTTTAAAGTCTCATAATTTCCCACCCTGATTACCTAACAATTTGTCAGTTATAGTCGAGGGATTTTTTGTTTTGATCTTTGCCATGGTAATAGTTCCCACGAAGGTTTCTGCTTGTGGATTTCTGCTCCGATAAGTTGTTATACCCTAATTTTGTATGTCTGTCTCTCCACTTTTTAGGCCATTGGTTTGCCCTTTGACCTAACTTCTCTGATAGTTCTAAAAAGTGTTTTTTTTTTTTTCCTTAATTTTTTCACCTTTTAAATTGTTGATAGGATGAATTAATGACTTCCAAACTTTTTACAAGCTGGCCTGGAATCCAGAAGTTCCAATATTTGTTATTTATTTTTAAGATATTTTGTATCATATTTTTAAGAGTTCCTCTGAACCCCCAAATGCTAATACATGGAGATCATCTTGTGGTTTAATAATATTTCTGCGGGGAAGAATTAACTATTTAATTTGACAAATTATTTGTATTTTATTTCATGCAGGTGGAGGTGAGATTTCATGATGTTTATGGCATATAATGATCTAATAGTTGCTCTATTTAATGTTATTGCTTTTGATAACCAGTGTTTATTGCCTTGTAAAGCTTCATATTTTCAAAACACTTTTTAATATTTAATCCAACTGGGAAGTATTTTGATATAGTAGAAACTGAACTGATTTAGAGTATGTCAAATGTGGATTAGATTCGTGCTACTGTTTACAAATAACAATATCTAAGACTAAATACCATTTTTTACAACTTGTGAATAAGATAAAATGATTACTTTGAGGATTTGTAAGAAGTAAGAGTTAGTATATGTAAATTATTATATTAGTTGTATACTTCTTCCATAATAAATTACCACTGATTTAATGGCTTAAAACAATGCAAATTTATTATCTTTTTCTTTTATAGGTCAGGTTTTTAACATAGGTCTAAACTGGGCCAAAATCAAGGTGTCAGCAGGACCACTTTTCTTTCTGCAATCTTTAAGGGACAACTTATTCCTTGCCTTTTTGAGCTTGTAGAGGCCACTTGTATTTTTTGACTCATGGCCCCTTTCTGCCATCTTTAAAGCCAACAAAATCAGATTGCATTTTTGTATTATCATGGCACTCTGACCCTGCCTTTTTCTATTCTCTAAGATAGTATTTTTCAGAGTTATAAAGAATATTTTAAGAATTATCATTCTCTTAGATAATAGGCAAATAGTAGGATCAAAGTGATATATTTAAGGACTCATATAATTACATTGGGCCTCTCTGATATCCAGAATAATCTCCCATCTCAAATTCAGCTGAGACTTAATTATATCTGCAACCTTATTTCCCTTTTACCATGTAGCAACATATTTACAAGTTCCAGGTATTGGAACATGGCCATATTTGGGGGACCATTGTTCTGCCTGCAAAAGTATCTAGGAAAATCCTGATATAGACTATCAATAAATGAACACTTACTATTCATTCAATAAAATATTTATTAAGTAATTAATTTTATAGATCTTATCTACTTCAGAGGAACCTTGAGGTAGACATGGCAGGTACTACTCTAGCTTTCCAAATATTTCATCTGTTTTAAAGCATTGGTACTAATGATGTATGAATGCAAATCATAATCCTCTCTACATACATTTAATGCTTATAAAATGCATAAATATTATGTTGTCTATGATTGCTTCTTTACTAAATGGAAAGGTAATTGATTCAAGCTTTTTTAACCAATAAGATAAATAATAGCCTAGCTACTTAAAATGATTTACGTTTTTAAATTATAAAACTAAAGGAAAAATGGTAATACTTATTTTTAATATCAAGTCATATAAAAGATTATTTTTTTGCATGCTACATTACAAGTGTATCATTGTTCAAATAATCTTGTTTTTATATGGAACTGACATAGTCCAACTAATATTTTCAAGGGCTTTGTTTGGTTGTGCATAATGCAGGTCTAACAGCTCTACTAGGATTCTTGCAATCAACACAGTCATTTTGAACAATGTGAGGTGATGACTTTAATAAGTGTTCTCTAATCTAACTTTGTTTTCCCTATGGGAGCAATTATTCTACAAAATGACAAAGCAGCAAGGGCAAAAATCTAGCTACCGATGACATAAAATCACTGCTTTATTTCAGAGTTGGGATTTTTGGTCTCATTAATGGCTTGGAATTGCATGACAAGCTTTTCCATTTAGACAATTAACATATTAATCCAGTTCATGTGGTATCCATCTGCTCACATATAATTTTTCAGAAAGATTATCCATACCTCCTTGTACTCATGGCCCATAGCTATTTTCAAAAGCAATGTAATCACTAGATGGTGTAAAACACTAATGTAAAGTATCTAGGGGCAGTTACTGGCCTTCAGAAATGAAAAATTACAGACAAATCATTTTATAAATCTCTGAAACTCAGATATTGAGGAACAGTATTGGGGTAATTCATTTTCCACCTCTGTTAATTCCATGGTTGGCTTTTGCGTAGTTTGACAAATCAGGACTTCTTGTGGAGACTGGAGGGTAATTTCATTCATAGCAAAAATAATTTGTTTTTTTAAAGATAGTAAAGTCATATATGCTTCTATAAACTGAATTATTATATAGATATTCTGTTATCTTTTTGGCAGTCTAGAGCAAAATGCATAGTTAAGTAAGTGACAATGAATAAAGAAGAAAAAAGAAGGCCACATCTTAGCAGTTTTTAGAAAATCTAATTATTTTGATTTAGCAAATAAAATCCAGTTTGCTTTGCCTCATCTAGATTTCCTGATGAATGTTAAACAGGAGAGGCTGAGCTATCCTACTTTTCAAAATATATGCATATGAATACATATAAATATACACACATATGTAATTGTGCCAGTGAATATTGTAAATGACATTACCTGAGGAGTTAACAAATTATTTCCAAAGCTGAAATACCACAGGTCAATTCCAGGTTCTCCTCCTTACTAGTAATGTGACCTCAGGAAGTCATTTCGCCTTTCTATACCTTGATTTCCTCATGTATAAAATGCAAAGTGTTGGCAAGATGAGAAACTTGCCTCACTCTTAGTGTCCAGGATTTTTATGGGGGGGGGGTCACATACTTAAGTATGCAGTGCCTGTGTGATTGACCTCAGCTACTCTGCTGCTTTCAGCTCCCCTACCCTCAAGAGAAAAAATAAGCATTCACTGTAAATCATATTGTTAGCGTAAACTATCTGATCAAAGTGGTATTGTGGCTCAAGGCCTCAGGCCTATAGAAATACTCTTACCAGGGAGAATATTCCAAGGGTTCAGAGCTCCTTTCCCAGGAGCTGGCCCAGGGCCAGTGCTGAAGACAGGCATTTCCTGGGAATATGCAGGGTTTGAGCAACACTAGTCTGTTGAGTTAACCTTTATGTTGCAAATTATATTTCAAAATAGTCATGAACAAAGGTATAGATATTTGTTACAAACTTTTTAAATTTCTTGTTCTTCTATAATAACACTGTTTTAGCCCTGTCAGTGAAAGGAGTCAAAGAGTATTTCTTTAATTTGAAAAACGCATTTCATTTAAATTAAGAATTTAGATTTAAAACAGGATACCTTGCTTAACAGAATCCATGGGGAAAGTGAGTTCTGATTAATTGCATATTTTATTTTGAAAAGATTAACTGGAAAGACCTTTTTATTTATATTTCCTCATGGAAAATAACTCTAAAATATTTTAGAGTTATTTTCTTACCTGAGAAACTCTGCTTGAATTTCTAATGCAATAAATTGAACAATGTTTTCCATCCAGAAACTTTAATTCAAATGGTAACAAAATAAGAAACAAAGATGTGCTCATAAATATATAGTAGGATAAATATTTTAATCTATAATACTAAGTTACAGACTACAGAATCTCAAAATTACCCCATTATCTATTGTTACAGTATTAGATGTGAGTGAATCAGCACCAATCTCCAAAAACAGTGATTGAAGAAATCCCTTTAAACAGTTTAGTCATGAGCACATGTTCTAATATTTCATGCAAGGAAAAAAAGACTTTTAGTAGACCAATTCAATAATTTCTTTTTCTTCAGGACATTCAGAAGATAGAATGATGAAATTGTTGTAGTGAGACAGAAAGAAAGGAAAACTTGGTTAAGATCTGTTTCATTATGTTCTACTTAATGCAAGTTTATACATAGTTGAAGTGTGTGTGTGTGTGTGTGTGTGTGTGTGTGTGCATGTGTGTGTATCTGTGTGAAATATATATATTGCACAGTTCTTATTAATTATTTAATTAACACCTAAATTGTCAAGAATTATTTTGCAGAAATCCCTTTAATGGAAATAACTTAGGTTTTAGAAACAAAAAATATGGGTCCTATGTATGCCTCCTGCTCTCTGTGTGACTCTGATCAAAATATTTACCTCCATGTGGCAAAGTCTTTTGTACCTCAGTTTACTCATCTGTAATTTGAGTTGAGGTTTTGCATGGGGACTATTTGGTTCCTTGAGAGAGAACTTGCTGTAAACGAAGATGGGTTTAGACAAAAAAGGCTTCATATCAGTGCAGAGCCTTGGTTTTTAGATGAAAAGGAATTTTTTTTGTGTGAGTTTTTGACAAGAGTGGTAGTAATGTACCATATGTGAAATTACTTTCATAGGACCGAACAGGATAGATATGATCATAGGACGAACGATTGATGAATTTCATTAGCTGAGTGATTTTTTTTCTTATTCTTTTAGTGTATAAGAATCCCATTTCTGCATTCCTTGCTGGGACAAGAATTGATAAAACATGGGTTACATGTGAACAATATTACTACTGACCTCGGCTGTTGCTTTCAGCTCTCCCACCCACAAGAGCAAATATGTATATATATATATATATATATATATATATATATATATATATATATACTCTCACTGTAAATCATATTGTTAGCATAAGCTAGCTGATCAAATTTGTATTGTGGCTCAAGGCAGAATATTCTGAGGATTCAGGGCTCATTTCCCAGTAGCTGGTGAAGGGCCAGTTCTGAAGACAGACTTTTCCTGGGAATGTGCAGGGTTTGAGCAACTGGAGTCTGTTGAGTGAAACTTTATGTTGCAAATTATATCTCAAAATAGTCAAGAACAAAGGCATAGATATTAGTTATGAACTCTTTGAATTTCTTCTTCTGCTGTTATATTAATAACACTTTAGTGTTAAAACATGGGCTGTGTGTGAATAGTACTGCTACTCCACATGATTAGTATAAATTAAATTATGACTGTAAAAACACTTTGTAAACCCTTAAATGCTAAATACATGTTAAAATAATCATTATCAATCAGTTAACAGCAATATACAATCAAACACAGGTTTTCAAGAAGAACCTTTTTTATTGTTATGTGTGCGTTCAACTTGTTTGACAGGGTTTTCTCTCATTTGTTCTCTTAGCTATGGACCACTTGATCAAATAAGTAATTCAAATGCAATTATCTGTAGGAGACATGGATCTTTAAAGTAACCCTTTTCAGGTATTCCTATGTTCCACATTCAGAGTGAAGTGGAAAATTGACCCAATTACCTGGCTAATTTATGCTTGAGAAAAATTATAATTTTTTTGTTTGGTCTATGAAAAATTGACTAATATTATAAACTCACTACTTTTAACTCCTGAGAAATTACCTTTAACTCCTAAGAAATTACTTATATTGATATACTGATCAGTAATATGAAGAAGAATCTTTATTAATCCACTCAGTTTGTTATGTCTATGTTGAATTTATTTTTCATTGTGGTTAATATGTCTTCTTTTCTTTTATTTACCTCAAATTAACCACACCTACTATACCACCTTCTACTGAATGGTTTTAGTGATTCCATTAATTATATTACATTATTTCACATTTTAAACATTTTTTTTTTTTTTTTTTTTTTTTTTTTTTTTTTTTTTTTTTTTTTTTTTTTTTTTTTTTTTTTTTTTTTTTTTTTTTTTTTTTTTTTTTTTTTTTTTTTTTTTTTTTTTTTTTTTTTTTTTTTTTTTTTTTTTTTTTGAGATAGAGTCTCACTCTGTCACCTAGGCTGGAGTACAATGGTGTGATCTCAGCTCACTGTAACCTGTGCCTCCCGGGTTCAAGCTATTCTAATATTTCAGCCTCTCGAGTAGCTGAGATTACAGGCTTCTGCCACCATGCCTGGCTAATTTTTGTATTTTTAGTAGAGACAGAATTTCGCCATGTCAGTCAGGTTGGCCTCGAACTCCTGACCTCAGGTGATCCACCCACTTCAGCCTCCCAAAGTGCTGGGATTACAGGCAGGAACCACCCCACCCGGATGGATATGTTTTTTAAATTGAGGTATACGTCTGTGAATTCTGTATAAGCTCAGAAATACGTTTTTATGGATACTAAGAAAAGGAAAAAATAAGCTTTCTGCCAAATGTACTAAAATGTTAGCCTATATCTTAGTGATGACTGAACCTTTAATTTTTTTGCAGGGAGGTATCCTTAGCATTGATTTTCAGCCAAGTTTGTCTCTATCTCAAAGGTCACAATTTTCAATTGAGAATACCTTTTACATAAAAAGTAACCACATAGGTATTTCAGCACGTTTTTAATTTTAGCTAAAAACAATAGGTTAAAAATCAACCATGGATGAAAATATTCAAGGAAAAAAAAGTTGTTGTTTTTTTTTTTCAAATATGAAAGGAGAATCTTGTAAATGTCAAACACAATTATTTTAGGGATAAAATGTAACTCATGTTCTCTTTGAAATATGCAGCAATTTAATTTTAATTGGGACATATTATTTTTCTTACTAATGTCCAATAACATGAAGCATACAGTTTAAGAAAAAAAAGTTGTATCAAGATGATAACTGTGCAAATTAATCCAAATGTCACTGTGGTATGTAGAATTCTAAGCCGAACACCAAGATTTCTATTCCCTGGTGTACATACCCTGTGTAATTCCCTAAGACTGTAAAATAGGATGGCTTTCACTCTCTGTGGCTGGGTTATGTTATAAAGCTACAGGGATTATGCATGTTTAATTAATGTCTCAAATCACTGAACTCAACATAAAGAGATTATCTAGTTTTGCTTGATCTACTCATAAAAGCCTTTATGTCTGGGTCTAGAGGTCAGACAAAGATAAAGTCAGAGGTTCTAAGCATGAAGATTAGCTTGAAGAAAACCACATGACAAAGAGTGAAGGTAGTCTCTAGTTGATGAGAGCCATCGAGGAAAATAGTACCTCAGTTACAGGAGCCTCAAAGAAGCTTAACTCTGCGAGCAACAGAAGGAGCTTGGGGATGAATTTTTTCTTCAGAAACTGCAGAAGAAAAGCCCACCCAGACTCTGATTTGGGCCTTGTGATACTTTGAGTAGAGAGCCCAACCATTGTATGCCAGAATTCTGACTTACAAAATTGTTAGCTAAAAAATTAGGTGTTGTTTTAAGGCACTAAACTTGTGATAATTTGTTTTGCAGTGATAGAAGACCAATAGACTTCCTTTAAAATTAGCCAGGAAGAGATTCCATGTAACACAGTATTTAACAGCACACTTTTAATATAGAAACTAAATGTGATCCAATTAATTGGCAGTATACCCCAAATAATATATCAGACTATGAAATACATATTTAACTATATTTAGTTTGATTTTTAAATTTAAATTCTCAAGCAGATTATAAACAGATTCAACAAAATCTTTTTTTATAAAAACACAATGATTTAATGGAATTTTTAAATATTAAAGTCTTTTGGTATTAAGGAAACTGCAATAAAAGCCGCAGAATGAGAGAAGATATTCACAATACATTTATGTTACAATGGACTTGTATCTTGAGTGCTCAAAGAATGCTTATAATTCAATAAGAAATCAAACAATTCAACTGAGAATGAACAAAGGAATTAGAATAAGCACATGAAAGATACTTTACATCATTTGTCATTAAGGAAATGAAAATTAAAGCCACAGTGAAATATTACTATGAATCTATTAAAACAGTTAATGTTGAAAAAACTAATAATGGTTAAGTGTTGGTGAGAATGTGAAACAGGTATGCTGGATGGTGAAAATGTAAAATGGTACCAACAACTTGGAAAACCATTGGAATTCCTCAAAGTAAATATATATATATATATTTGACAAAATCCTTTATGTACAGTAAAACTCCTGTGCTTCATTCAACATTATAGTCTTGATTAAACTACAACCTGCATTGGTGTAAAAAATAATAATGAACATGACAATAACAGGGAAGGCTTTTAAGACGTTTGTTTTTTTCATTGCTTGCATGAAACAAGTGATTCAACATGTTCTAAAATGCTTTCTTATTCTTATAAACCTAGCAAATTAATATTATATGAAGAGTTATCTTTACTTTGCCTGTAACTTGAATTTGTAAAAGTATATTTAAATATACATTATTAATGTTGAATTTTGTTACTAGGTTGAATGACTTTTCTTTCATTTAATGCTGGCTAATGAAGCATAAACATGTTCCAAAAAAGTAACATAAGGGTGTTTGACTAAAAATTTTTATTGACAAAGTACTGATTTCTCAGCCCAGTTGTTTTTATACTTATATCCATCCCAGTAGCATATTAATTCCTACTGAAATTCTGATTATTTATGTTAATGATAAAATAAATATTCTTTATGTATGGTCTATTATTTGTCAGACACTATGCTATGTGACATTATCTCATTTGTATCTCATAGTAACATCACAAAGTTTATTATTTCCTATTATTATTCTAATTTACAACTGAAAATAGGTGAAGTTCATTAATAATGATGTCTACTTAGATGTCCCACAAGTATCTAAAATGTAATTATCTAGAACCAGGTCCTCAGTCCCTAGTATCAGTCCATGGCCTGTTAGGAACCGGACTGCACAGCAGGAGGTGAGTGGTGGATGAAGGAGCATTACTGCCTGAGCTCCACCTCCTGTCAGATTAGGGGTGGCATTAGAGTCATGAAAACACAAACTCCATTGTGAACAGAACATGTGAGGGATCTAGGTTCCGTGCTCCTTATGAGACTCTTATGCACCCTCCCACCCCAGATTTTTTCCAATTTGTCCATGGAAAAAATGTCTTCACAAAACTGGTCCCTGGTGTCAAAAAGAATGGGGACTGCTGATCTAGAATATAAGTGTTGCTAAAAAATAAGTTCAACACAGATCTATTATAATTTCCTGAAATATAATTGTCAAAGAGTTGAAAACATGACTGTCATAAATATAAATGAACCAAGTCAGTGATTTTATTCAACTAATCAATTAACGGAAAAATCAGAAGGTGCCAAAACTGGTTCAAAGGATTATTATAAGTACTCAGATAAATATAGTCAGTCAGGGAACATTGAGAATAATTTACTAATAATGCATAATTCCTTAATATCCTACAGGGCTTTGAACTATAACATTTGAGGTTGTTGCCTCTAGCAGCTAGAAATAAATCATGTCTATACCAGACAATTTCTTTAGATTGGTTTGATTAAGAATCATTTGCATTGCTTTTATAAAAGAATCACTTGCATTATTATCAGTGCAAGTTAATTTCATAAGTTGTTTATGTGTAAATTTTACAGAATCAATAAGTTTTCTAGAAACCTTATCAGCAATGCTAATATGATACTGTGGTAGGCAGAATAATGGCCTTCCAATTATGTCTCTTATCTAATTGTGAATATGTTGCCATCCATGGCAAAAGAAATTTTGCAGATGTGATTAATTTAAAGATCTTCAGATTACCTGCGTAGGCCTACTATAACCACAAGTCTCCTTAAAAGTGAAATGGGGAGGCAGAAGAAAAGTTAATGCCAGAGTTCTGTAATGTGATAAGGACTCAAAGGACTCAGTCACCATTACTGGCTTTGCAAATGGATGAAGGTCATCAGCCAAGAAATGTGTGGAGCTTCCAGAAGTTCAAAAGGCAAGGAAATGTATAATCTCAAAAAATAACATAGCCCTGCTGGCACCTTGATTTTAGACCAGTGAGACCTCTGTCAGACTTCTGCTCTACAGAACTGTAAGATAATATATTTGTGTTATTTTAAACCATTAAATTTGTAGTAATCTATTACAGCAACCATAGGAAATTAATAAAAATGCCTGACCGGATGCGGTGGATCATGCCTGTAGTCCCAGCACTTTGGGAGGCTGAGGCAGGCAGATCACGAAGTCAAGAGTTCGAGACCATCCTGGCCAAGATGGTGAAACCCCGCTTCTACTAAAAATACAAAAATTAGCTGGGCATGGTTGGGGGTGGGGATGAGGTGCCTCTTGTCCCAGCATCTCGGGAGGCTGAGGCAGGAGAATCCCTTGAACCTGGGAGGTGGAGATTTCAGTGAGCCGAGATCATGCCACTGCATTCTACCCTGGTGACAGAGTGAGATTCTGTGTCAAACAAATAAAAATGCCCAATACAGTACATGATTATTAAGAATTTATTGATTGGATGAATTACTTAGGGTTGAATAAATATAACTTGTTTAGGACATATAGTTAATAAATTGGATCCTAGATTAAGTCTCTGTGGCTGTCCCTACAACCTGTACTTTTACCACCTAAGTTGCTTTATTTCTTGTGTAGTCAAAAATAACATTCTTGAAATTATTACCTTAAATCTTTTTTTCTAGATTCTCCACATTTATTATTACCAAATGATTTATAGTTGATATTATTTACTTTTAATAAAGTGGAAAAAAAATCCATTTTAGGCATATGTTGAAGATATTGCAGGTTCAGTTCCAGACCACCATAATCAAGTGAGTATCACAATAAAAACCATGTCATACAAATTGTTTGGATTTCCCAGTGCTTATAAATGTTATGCTTCTACTCTATTATAGTCTATTAAATGTACAATAGCAGTATGTCTAACAAAAGCCCATACCTTAGTTAAAAATACCTTATTGCTTAAAAATGCTAACAATCATCCAAATCATAATCTTTTGGCTATTGGAGGGCCTGGCCTTGATGTTCTTGACCACTGACTGATTAGTGTAGTGGCTGCTGAAGCTTTGGTAGCTATACCAGTTTCGTAAGACAAACATCAAGTTTCCACCTTGATTGATTCATAAGAGATTTTTATGTATCATGCTATCATTTGATAGCATTGAACTCACAGTAGAACTTCTTTCAAAAATGGAGTCAGTCCTCTAAAACCCTACTCCTGCTTTATCAATTGTTTATGTAATACTCTAAATTCTTTGTTGTCATTTCAACAATGTTCACTGCATCTTTACCAGGAGTAGATTTAATCTCAAGAAAACATTTTCCTTGTTCATTTATAAGAAGCAACTTCTCAGGCATTTAAGTTTTGTTATGAGATTGCAGCAATTCAGTTACTTCTTTAGCCTCCACTTCAAATTCTAATTTTCTTACTATTTCTGCAAAATCTGCAGTTATTTGCTCCCCTAAAGCGTTGAAGCTTTCAAAGCCTCTCATCTTCCTTCTGCAGCCTCCTGACCTCTTTCATCCTTCACAGAATCTCATCTTGAATTGTAGCTCACTAATCCACATGTGTTGTAAAGTGACCCAGTGGAGATGTGGAATGTGGGGTTGGTTCCCCCATACTGTTCTCATGGTAGTGAATAAATCTCGAGATCTGGTGGTTTTATAAGGAGTTTCCCCATTCACTTGGCTCTCATTTCTCTCTTGCCTGCTGCCATGTAAAACATGTCTTTCATCTTCTACCATGATTGTGAGGCCTCCCCAGTCACGTGGAACTGTACTCCATTAAACCTCTTTTCCTTTATGAATTACTCAGTCTTAGGTATGTCTTATCAGCAGCATGAGAATTGACTAATACAACTGGTATGCAAATAAGCAGAATCTGTATTATGGTATTCCAATGTAGCTGAACTATTATTATAATGGAATCCCTATCTATAAAACTGATTACAGTCTAATATGGATGTGTGCAATAAGGCAACTGTACCAGTAACTAAAATATAGGGAAAGTATGCTACCGAAGAACGAATGTATACAAATACATGAGTCAAAGGGAGAAATTATTCAGTTAGGTAGAGGAGGAAAGCATTTATTAAAATTAGAGTAGGTGTCAAGGTGAGAGCCAAGTTTGAAGGATTTTTTTGGATCAAAAGTAACCTCTTACAGTGGCTCTCACATTCATCCTTTGTAACTATCCACACTACAACTGCCTAATTTCAGGCTTTTTTTGGCCCATACCTGAACTAGTGCAATGGCTTCCTAACTGGTGTGGTATTCTGGCCTTAAATATCTACTCTATATATCCAAATTACTCATCTTAGACCATATCTACTTGTGTTACTTCTCTAAACACAAAATTCCCATAGTTTTCTAGTGAATGAAGTATTAATATTTAGTTGTGCTAAATTTTAAAAAATATTTTTCATAGGTGTCAACAATCTGTCTTTAAGGTTCAGAATAAAGTGCCATACTCTTATTTAATTCTCCTTTGTTAGCCATAGATAATGACAAATGTAATTACCATCTTCCAAACCCCTAAAAGTAATTGCTCTGAATCACTGTAATTATTCTTATCTCAAAGTACCCAAAGTAGCTTTTTTAGCTTATCTCTTCATGATGTCATATTGAAATGGCAAAGATTATGATTTTGTATATATTTCCACTACTAACATAGCACCTTATACATTGTAGGTACTTATGAAACATTAATTCAAAGGTTTCACTCAAGCCTTAACTTTACATATCTTTAGGATTCCTGCATTTTGGTAATGGTTTCTTTACACTATTTTCTGTCACATGTTGAAAATTTTAATGCATTGCTGTCATTAGAGTGGCATATGAGTTTAAATTTTTCTCTTTTTAATTTATAGATTTATTGGATTAAAAAAGAGTTGCATGTACCAGGGATGGGTTATTGAAAATAGGATTGTTCAAAATACGACAAATATTTTATTTGAAAACTTGGATTTTATGGTTTATAAAAATCTGGATAAAAACAGGGCAAATATAAGAGAAAATGAACATATATTTTAATTCCCCAAATGTTCAAATATATCATTATATTATGATGAAGACTTACATATTAATATTTTGTAATATGACAACAGTCTATTCTTACACTTATTATGATAAAATATTGCTATTCTATGAGTTCCTTATATGAAGCCCTGACATGTTCTTCCCATTCTTCATCTAATAACTAATAATGATTACCTGCAAGGAGATATAATCACTCAAGTTTTTTACTTTTGCAAAATGTGCAGCCTCTTTCCGATAATTCTAAAAAATATTAGAAATGCCTGATGTAGGTGATGGGGGGATGGAGACTGCAAACCACCATGGTATGTGTGTACCTATGCAATAATCCTGCAATATCTGCACATGTACCTTAGAATTTAAGTACAATAAAAATAAATTATCACGTATTATTTAAACTAGGAAATTTCTATTAAAATAAGTGAAGTGTAGTTAACAGAAGAGGAGACTTTTTAAAATGTATTTGTTAGTTACTGTTTTCCTTATTTTTAAAAACTTCAGATCATTGGAATACGTACAGTGCAAAGCGGCCAGATTGTGTGATGTCTGTAATCTCCTTACCCTGTGGTGAAAACACTGAATTTTAGGCTGAACAGGATGACTCATGCCTGTAATCCCAGCACTTTAGGAGGCTGAGGTGGGCAGATCACTTGAGGATAGGAGTTCGAGACCAGCCTGGCCAACATGGAAAAACTCAATCTCTATCAAAAATATAAAAAATAGCCAGGCATGGTGGAGCATGTCTGTAGTCCCTGCTGCTGGAGAGGCTGAGGCAGGAAAGTTGCTTGAATGCAGGAGGTAGAGGTTCATTGCCAGCACTTTAGGAGGCTGAGGTGGGCAGATCACTTGAGGATAGGAGTTCGAGACCAGCCTGACCAACATGGAAAAACTCAATCTCTATCAAAAATATAAAAAATAGCCAGGCATGGTGGAGCATGTCTGTAGTCCCTGCTGCTGGAGAGGCTGAGGCAGGAAAGTTGCTTGAATGCAGGAGGTAGAGGTTCATTGAGCCGAAATTGTGCCACTGCACTTGAGTCTGGGAGCCTAGATGAAAGGGCGAGACTTTGTCTCAAAAATAAAGAAGCTTGGCCATGCACAGTGGCTCATGCCTGTAATCCCAGCACTTTGGGAGGTCAGGAGTTCAAGACCAGCCTGCCCAACATGGTGAAACCCTGTCAATACTAAAAATACAAAAATTAGCCAGGATTGGTGATGTGTGCCTGTAATATCAGCTACTTGGGAGGCTGAAGCAGGAGAATTGCTTTAACCCAGGAGGCAGAGGCTGCAGTGAGCCAAGATTGTGCTGTTGCACTCCAGCCTGGGCAACATAGAAAAACTTGGTCAAGAAGAAGAAGGAGGAGGAGGAGGAGGAGAAGGAGGAGGAGGAGGGGAAAGGGGGGAAGGGGGAGGGGGAGGAAGAAGAAGAAGAAGAGGAAGAGGAAGAAGAAGAAAAGAAGAAGAAGATCATATAGCTGTAGATGTGTGGTGTTACTCTGAGGCCTCTGTTCTGTTCCATTGGTCTATATCTCTGTTATAGTACCACTACCATTTCTGGTTTGGTTACTGTAGCCCTGTACTATAGTTTGAAGTCAGGTGGCGTGATGCCTCCAGCCTTGTTCTTTTTGCATAGGATTGTCTTGGCTATATGGGCTCTTTTTTGGTTCCATATGAAATGTAAAGTAGTTTTTTCTAGTTCTGTGAAGAAAGTCAATGGTAGTTTGATGGGAATAGCATTGAATCTATAAATTACTTTGGGCAGTAGGGCCATTTTCATGATATTGATTCTTCCTAACCATGCATGGAATGTTTTTGCATCTGTTTGTGTCATCTCTTATTTTTTTGAGCAGTGGTTTGTAGTTCTCCTTGAAGAGGTCTTCAAATCCCTTGTAAGACATATTCCGAGGTATTTTATTCTCTTTGTAGCAATTGTGAATGGGAGTTCACTCATGATTTGGCTCTCTGTTTGTCCAATATTGGTGTAGAGGAAAGCTTGTGATTTTTGCACATTGATTTTGTATCTTGAAACTTTGCTGAAGTACCTTATCAGCTTAAGGAGTATTTGGGCTAAGACGATGGAATATTCTAAAAATACAATCATGTCATCTGCAAACAGAGACTATTTGACTTCTTCTTTTCCTGTTTGAATACTCTTTATTCCTTTATCTTGGCTGATTGCCCTAGCCGGAACTTCCAATACTATGTTGAACAGGTGGTAAGAGAGGGCATCCTTGTTGTGTGCTGGTTTTCAAGGGGCATATGAACAGTCACTTCTCAAAAGAAAACATTCATGTGGCCAACAATCAAGAAAAAAAAGCTCATCATCAGTGATCATTAGAGAAATGCAAATTAAAACCTCAATGAGATAGCATCTCATGTCAGTTAGAATGGCGATCTTTAGGAAACAACAAATCCTGGAGAGGATGTGAAGAAATAGGAATGGTTTTACTCTGTTGGTGGGCAGGTAAATTAGTTCAATCATTGTGGAAGATAGATAGTGTGGCGATTCTTCAAGGATCTAGAACCAGAAATACTATTTGACCCAGCAATCCCGTTACTTGTTACATACCCAAAGGATTATAAATCATTTTAGTATAAAGACACATGCACACGTATGTTTATTGCAACACTATTTACAATAGCTAAGACTTGAAACCAACCTAAATGCCCATCAGTGATAGACTGGATAAAGAAAATGTGGCACGTATACACCATGGAATGTCATGCAGCTATAATAAAGTATGAGTTCATGTCCTTTGCAGTGACGTGGATGAAGCTGGACACCATCGTCCTTAGCAAACTAACACAAGAAGAGGAAACCAAACACCACATGTTCTCACTCATAAATGGGAGTTGAACAGTGAGAACACAAGGAGACAGGGAGGTGAACATTCACACACTGGGGTCTGTTGGAGGATGGGGACAAGGGGAGAGAGAGCATTATAGCAAATACCTAATGCATGCAGGCCTTAAAACATAGATGATATGTTGATTAGTGCAGCAAACCACAATGGTACATAAACGCTTGTGTAACAAACCTGCACATTCTGCACATGTATCCCAGTTCCTAAAGTAAAATAAAACTATATATATACATATATATTTAAAAGAAAACAGTGAATTTTAACTGACAGATTATGTCCCCCTAATTGCAGGCATTAGAATCATTTACTATTGTGGTAGTGCTTGAAAGTTGGATTACATGACAGACCTGTAAGAAGGCATTAGACTTTTGAATCAAAAGTATTCATGGATAAACGAGGTAGAAAATCAACAAGGATGTCTAGGACTTGAACTCAGATCTGGACCAAGTGGACCTAATCGACATCTACAGAACTCTGCACCCCAAATAAACAAAATATATATTCTTCTCAGCACCACATTACACTTACTCTAAAATTGACCACATAATTGGAACTAAATCACTCCTCAGCAAATGCAAAAGAATGGAAATGATAACAACCAGTCTCTCAGACCACAGTGCAATCAAATTAGAACTCAAGATTAAGAAACTCACACAAAACCTCACAACTACATGCAAACTGGACAACCTGCTCTGAATGACTATTGGATAAATAATGAAATGAAGCCAGAAATAAAGAAGTCCTTCAAAACCAATGAGAACGAAAACAGAATGTACAAGAATATCTGAAACACATTTAAGGCAGTGTCTAGAGAGAAATTTATAGTACTAAATGCCCACATCAGAAGCAAGGAAAGATCTAAAATTGACACCCTATTGTCAAAATTAAAAGAACTAGAGAAGCAAGATCAAACAAATTCAAAATCTAGCAGAAGACAAATAACTAAGATCAGAGCAGAACTGAAGGAGATAGAGACACAAAAAACCCTTCAAAAAATCAATAAATCCAGGAGCTGGTTTTTTGAAAAGATCAACAAAATAGATAGACCGCTAGCCAGAATAATAAAAAAGAAAAGAGAGAATTGAATAGATGCAACAAAAAATGATAAAAGGAATATCACCACCTATTCCACAGAAATACAAACTGCCACCAGAGATTACTACAAACAACTCTATGCACATAAAGCAGTAAATCTAGAAGAAATGGATAAATTCCTGAACACTTACATCCTCCCAAGACTAAACCAGGAAGAAGTTGAATAGACCAATAACAGGGTCAGAAGTTGAGGCAGCAATTAAAAGCCTACCAACCAAACAAAGTCCAGGTCCAGACAGGTTCACAGCCGATTTCTACCAGACATACTAAAAGGAGCTGGTACCATTCCTTCTGAAACTATTCCAAACAATACAAAAAGAGGGAATACTCCCTAACTCATTTTATGAGACCAACATCATCCTGATACCAAAACCTGGCAGAGACACAACTAAAAAAAAATTTCAGGCCAATATACATGATGAACATCAGTGCAAAATCTTCAATAAAGATACTGGCAAACAGAATGCAACAGCACATCAAAAAGCTTATCCATCATGATCAAGTTGGCTTCATCCCAGGGATGCAAGGCTGGTTCAACATACATCGATGAATAAATGTAATACATCACATAAACAGAACCAAAGACAAAAACCACATGATTATCTCAATAGGTGCAGAGAGAGCCTTTGACAAAATTCAACAGCCCACTGTGGTAAAAACTCTCAATAAACTAAGTATTGATGGAATGTATCTCAAAATAATAAAAACTATCTAGGACAAACCACAACCAATATACTGAATGGGCAAAAACTGGAAGCATTCCTTTTGAAAACTGGTACTAGACAAGGGTGCCATCTCTCACCATTCCTATTCAACATGATATTGGAA
The DNA here is from genome assembly GCA_004027835.1 of Alouatta palliata. Classification (NCBI taxonomy): domain Eukaryota; kingdom Metazoa; phylum Chordata; class Mammalia; order Primates; family Atelidae; genus Alouatta; species Alouatta palliata. Next base: position 19,426 of record PVKV010021541.1, read on the forward strand.
ATTCTAGCCAGAACAATCAGGCAAGAAAAACAAATAAAGCGTATTCAGTTAGGGAAAGAGGAAGTCAAATGGTCTCCATTTGCAGATTACATGATTTATTTAGAAGACCTGATCATCTCAGCCCAAAATCTCCTTAAGCTGGTAAGCAACTTCAGCAAAGTCTCAGTGTCCAAAATCAATGTGCAAAAATCACAAGTATTCCTATATACCAATAACAGACAAACAGGAGCGAAATCATGAGCAAACTCTCAATCACAATTGCTACAAAGAGAATAAAATACCTAGGAATACAACTAACAAAGGACATGAAAGAACTCTTCAAGGAGAACTACAAACCACTGCTCAAGGAAATAAGAGAGGACACAAGCAGATGGAAAAAAACTCCATGCTCATGGTTAGGAAGAATCAATACTGTGAAAACAGCCATACTGCCCAAAGTAATTTATAGATTCAACACTATCCCCATCAAGCTACCATTGACCATCTTCACAGAACTGGAAAAAACCACCTTAAAGTTCATATGGAACCAAAAGAGAGCCCAGATAGCCAAGACAATCCTAAGCAAAAAGAACAAAGCTGGAGGTGTCACACTACCTGACTTCAAACTATACTTTAAGGCTATATTAACCAAAACAGCATGGTACTGGTACCAAAACAGAGATAGACCAGTGGAACAGAATAGAGACCTCAGAAGTAACATTGCACACCACAAGCATCTGATCCTTGACAAATCTGACAAAAACAAGCAATGGGGAAAGAATTTCCTGTTTAATAAATAGTGTTGGGAAAATTGGCTAGCCATATGCAGAAAGCTGAAACTGGATCCCTTCCTTACACCTTATACAAAAATTAGCTCCAGATGGATTAAAGATTTAAACATAAGACCTGACACCTTAAAAACCCTAGAAGAAAACCTAGGTGATACCATTCAGGACATAAGCATAGGCAAGGACTTCACGACTAAAATACCAAAAGCAATGGCAACAAAATCCAAAATAGACAAATGGGATCTAATGAAACTTAAGAGCTTCTACATAACAAATAAACTGTCGTTAGAGTGAAATGGCAACCAACAGAATAGGAAAAATTTTTGCAAGCTACTCATCTGACAAAGGACTAATATCCAGAATCTAAAAAGAACTAAAACAAATTTACAAGAAAAAAACAAAACAACCCCCTCAAAAAGTGGGTGAAGGATGTGAACAAGCATTTTTAAAAAGAGTCCATTTATGCGGCCAACAAACATGAAAAAAATGCTCATTGTCATTGGTCATTAGAGAAATGCAAATCAAAACCACATTTAGATACCGTCTCATGCCAGTTAGAATGGCGATCATTAAAAAAAAATCTGGAGATAACAGATGCTGGAGAGGATGTGAAGAAATAGGACCACTTTTACACCGTTGTTGGGAGTGTCAATTAGTGCAACCATTGTGAAGACAGTGAGGTGATTCCTGAAGGATCTAGAAACAGAAATACCATTTGACCCAGCAATCCCATTACTGGGGATATACCCAAAGGGTTATAAATCATTCTATTATAAAGACACATGCACACGTATGTTTACTGCAACACTGTTCACAATGGCAAAGACTTGGAACCAACCCAAATGCCCATCAAGGATAGACTGGATAAAGAAAATGTGGCACATATACACCATGGAATGCTATGCAGCCATAAAAAGAATGAGTTCATGTCTTTTGCAGGGACATGGATGAAGCTGGAAACCATCATTCTCAGCAAACTGACACAAGAACAGAAAACCAGACACCACATGTTCTCACTCATAAGTGGGTGTTGAACAGTGAGGACACATGGACACAGGGAGGGGAACATCACATACTGGGGCCTGTTGGGGATCGGACGCTAAGGGAGGGATAGCATGGAGTGGGGAGATAAGGGAGTGATAACATTAGGAGAAACACCTAATGTAGGTGATGGGGAGATGGAGGCAGCAAACCACCATGGCATGTGTACACCCATGTAACAATCTTGCAAGATCTGCACATGTACCCCAGAACTTAAAGTATAATAATGAAGTATTCATTCATTTACTTTTTGCATAATTTTGTGTTAAACTAACAGCTTTAAAAATGTTTATGGGGATACCTAATAAAACAGCTATATGTGTATGTGTGTGTGGGGGGATGAGCATGTGAAATACTCCACAGCTATAAAGCAAATGTTCTTAGGATATAGAAACTTGTATATTACTTTAATCCTAATATTTCAAACCAGCTTTTATATACAGCCTACTTCATTTCTGTAACTGATAGTGATTAATTACCTAATGACTTGCCCAGTACGCTTCTTATTATTTTGCAGTTTTTTTTTTTCAGCTTTCATGTTTTTCATCTGTTGAATTAGAGTAGGGGAATTTAAAGCTCCCAGACAATGTGTTATGTTTCTTTGCGTATTCTGAAGTCCCTAATGCAGCACTTTGTCCATACGGCTCTGTGATACAGCTGGCAAAGCATGAGGTTTGAAATTCAGAGGATTTGGATTCAAATTCCAGTTCTATGTGTTAACTCAGTACACTTGAGAAAATCGCACTCTTGTTAAACTCTTCTATAACATCAGGCTGGTGTGGTGAGATCAGTAGTATCTATGAGAATCAAGTGAGAACATTTGTACAAAATAACTATAAATTCCAGACAGCTATAATGTATACTGTAGAATTCTTTGTTAGATAAAAGTGATCATACTAAAGAGTATAATAACTTAAAAAATATAGACAGCTATTATTAATGCTTGCAAAAAGTTACTATCTTAATGAAAGTTTACTTTGGATTTGTTCATTTTTTATCACATCATAGGAAAACTAGATAGATCGTAACTCATTTAGTTGTTCCAGTTTAACTTAAAAAAATAATAAAAACAAACAAGCAAACAAAAAATCCTGTAATTCTGATGCCACCAATTAAATCATAGTGTTACTGATGGAAAGTATACGGGTTCTTGACATCTTGAACAAATAATTAGGGAAAAATGCACAAACAAAGCAAGGAAAGAATGAAGCAACAAAAGCAGAGATTAAGAGATTAATTGAAAATGAAAGTACACTCTACAGTGTGGGGGCAGGCCCGAGAATAGGGACTCAAGAGCCCTGTTATGGAATTTTTGGGGGTTTAAATACCCTCTAGTCGTTTCCATTGGTTACTTGGTATATGCCTTACGTAAATGAAGAGGATATTTCCTGTCATAGCTGAAGTGTTTCGATTTGATTTAGTTCTAGGAAATTTTTAGATTCCCTGCCTCCAGACTCTATTCTCCTGCCTTGATAGAGGCTCTTTAAATTCTTCCAGAATAATTAGCCCTTTTGCATTTTATGTATTATTGTTTATTTTCTCTGGGTGTTATATTCATATTGCCTTCCTTTACTCCTAAACTCTGCTTGGGTGCTTCTCCTCTGTGTTCTTAAAACAACATAGGTAATACCTATTATGTTGCATATTATAGTTTCTTCTTATTGTGTACTTTCCTTAACTTTTTATTCTACAAGTCTAAGAGCTCTGTGAGTGAAGGGATCAAGACTACTTTGTATACTAATATATTCAAAATGACTAATTGTGTTCAGCTTATAGTAGGATCTCAGTAAGTATTTGTCAACCACATAACTGAAGATGTATAGCATAGTTACATACATAGGCAGACCCATTATAAAGTGGGTTTATTTTAGAAGAAGGAAAATCTTTACAATCCAAATTTAAATTTAACCTGTGGAAGTTATGCTATGGGGATGTGGCTATTGGCATTCACTAGGCAAATTTACCTAGGATTCCTTTTTTTTTATCCCCCCCCCCCAGGAAAGGAAAAAAACAACCTCAAACCAACTTAAGAAAAAAAGATGTTTTATTTTCTCTTTTAGCTGATTAGTAAAGGATACTATATTGTTTAAATGAAGTAAACATGGCTCAGACTCGCATCTCCCCATCTGTTGTCTCAGGTTCTCAAGTAGGCTTTCTTCACTTAGCACTGTGTCTTGCCTTAAGGCCAAACTTTGCTTCTTTCCACTCATAGTCCAGTAAGAAACACAGCTTTCTCTCCCATGACACATATGTAAATATTTAGGGAAGGATTTAACCATCCCTGTGTGATTCTAGTGCCCATATCTTGACCAATTGCTGCACCCAAAATGAGTAAGGACAGGGTTAATACACTTAGATACCGTCATCTCTTTCTACCACTATAATACAGTCTCATAGGACTAAATAGATTGGGGAAGGAGTTATTTGGAAGAAAGGCATGAAAAACAGATAAAACATTTCTTCTCTATATTGTGTCTAGTTTTGCCTTTATGTAGCAAATAAATAGAAAAATCTCCACTAAACGTTTAATTTAGACCATTTGTGTAAACAATGTGTAGAGTTCTACCAGCAGCATAGTAAATTGTTAACTTTTTCATTTAAGAAATATACCAAAGAAATGTGGTGGTTTTTAGCTCCACATGTTGAAAATACATGAGACAAGTGACCATGTCAGATTTAAAACTTGGTTTTATATAGGTACTAGGTAACCAACCACAACACCTAGTATTAAATGGTTGGAAAGCAACCAAAATTCTTTCCTCAGGGCAGCATTTAGGATTTAGATGAATTCAGGGTTATTGATAAAGTGCTTATTATATGTTATTTTTATTTCAATATCGTAAGTTATATATATATATATGTGTATATATATATATATGTGTATATATATATATATATATATATATATTTTTTTTTTTTTTTTTTTTTTTTTTGAGACAAAGTCTCACTCCATCACCAGGCGCACAGGCTGGAGTGCAGTAGCGCGACCTCGGCTCACTGCAACCTC
>PVKV010021541.1:24340-37538 GCA_004027835.1 Alouatta palliata
TTTTTTTTGTATTTTTAGTAGAGACGGGGTTTCACCATGTTGACCAGGATGGTCTCGATCTCTTTACCTCGTGATCCGCCCGCCTCGGCCTCCCAAAGTGCTGGGATTACAGGCGTGAGCCACCGCGCCCGGCCTAAGTAATATATTTTTGTACCTTAAGTGACTAATTATTTGATTTCATCTATGAGCAAGTGTTTTGAGTTACTTATCAGAGAATTCATCATGAAACACATATATTAAGCATCTATTTCCTTATTATGAATTCTTAAACTTGATTTCATCCAGTAGTTCTGATCATGATGAATACAATATAATTTAGTTCACAGTTGAGGTTCAGAAATGTGTAGAATATCTTCATTCAGATTTGTCAGGCATCACAAAACGTATAGTGGTCTGTAAAGAAAGGCAAAGAAAATATTATTGCCTCAGACAGTTATTTTAACAGCTAAAATTTTTATATTGAAATAAACTGAAAGGAACATTTAATGTTTGGAAATTATGGTAGGCACTTAAAATATTTATATGTTAATAGTTAAATCACTCAGGAAAAATTCAACATATTTATAAAATTTATTCTAAACGTATGGAAGGAATTCTGGATTAACCTTTATAATATATTTGAAATATGATATACTGGAAAGTAATTGGGCTTAGAAAGCTTGTGTTTCCAGTTTTGGCTTCTGAGACACTATAATTTATTTACTCAACTGTTCATGAACATTTTGGTAATTTTTCAGAGTTTTCAGTGCTTATGTAGACTCTCTTGAGCATTTTTAAAGACAAATTTGTGCAATTATGTAGATATTTAACCACAAATATAACTAAGGCATATTTCTATCTTCAGCTTTTGCAGGCATTGGCAAACCTCTTCCAGAATGTAGTACCAACTTATACGACCAGTAACATATGAGGATTATTTATTGTATTATTGTCTTTATTTTTCAAACCCTATAGTGTAAACTTTGTGGTCAGAGGCCTTTATGGTCACCATAGTAGTTGCAATTTGTAATTAAATAAATAAATTTGAAAAAAAAAAAAGAAATAGTTAATTTCAACAAAGAATTTAGAAAGTATGAACATGTGTTGGCTTTCAAAATGTGAACACCATTGTAAAATTATCAGATCCTTTCTTGGATCTGGTCTTAATTAGTAGCTTAAAATATTATGTAGTGAGAGACTTATATGCTTTAGTTTTTAGTGTCAATATTGTACTTGAAACCTTTCTCTGTACTCCTCAACCAGACCTAGGTGTTTTGTCTTTAAACTGAAATATTCCTTTTTGCAATAATAATAATAAAGAATAGTAAAGAACCTGACATTATTTTTTATTAGACTTTTTGGGCAGAACATATCTTTTATAGAATGGTATGTTGCAATTGACTTAATATGGAAATAGAGAAAAACCTCATATATAAAGACAAGTGGTTTGCAAATTTCAGTGTTCATACAAATCACCTGGAGATATATATGTGTATATGTGTATATATATATATATATATATATATATATATATATATTACATTTTCTTTCTCCATTAGTCTGTTGATCGACACAGGTTGTTTCCGTATCTCTTGGCAATGGTGAATGACACTGCAATAAACATTACAGTGTAGCTATCTTTAAGGAATGCTAATTTCATATCCTTTGAGTCTATTCCCAGAGGAAAGATTGCTGAGTCATATGATAGTTCTATTTTTAATTTACTTAGGAACCTTGATTCTGTTTTTCCTAATGGCTGCACCAATTTAAATTCCCACCAACAGCATACTATGGTTTCCTTTACTCCACACCCTGACCAATATTTCTTATCTCTTATCTTTTTGATAGTAGCCATCATATGTATGAGATAATGCTTCACAGTGGTTTTAATTTGTATTTGCTTGATGATTACTGATGTAAAGCACTTTGTCACATGGTTCCAAGTACCATACTTCTACTTTGAAGTAGAATGCAAGAATTACCAAACTGTCCAGGTGATTTGTGTGAACACTAAAATTTGCAAAGCACTTGTCTTTTTATATGAGGTTTTTCTCTTTCCATGTTAAGTCAATTACAATATTATATTCTATAAACTCTTTATCATGTACTTGTTGGCTATTACTATGTCTTCTTCAGGGAAACATATATTCAGATCTTTTGTTCATTTTTTAATTGGAGTTTTAAGTTTTTCTGCTGTTGGGTTAAAGATTTCTCTATAAATTTTGAATATTAACTTAACTACTCTTTTTTTTTTTTTTTTTTTTGAGACAGAGTCTCACTCTGTTACCCAGGCTGGAGTGCAGAGGTGTGATCTTGACTCACTGCAACCTCTTCCTCCTGGGTTCAAGCAATTCTTCTGACTCAGCCTCCCGAGTAGCTGGGACTACAGGCACATACCACCATGCCTGGCTAATTTTTTGTATTTTTAGTACAGATGGGTTTCACTGTATTGGCCAGGCTGATCTTGAATTCCTGACCTCATGATCCACCTGCCTTGGCCTCCCAAAGTGCTGAGATTACAGGCAAGAGCCTCGGCGCTTGGCCTGGATATTAACTCTTTATCGTACATGTACATTGCAAACATTTCCTCAGTCTGTATGTTGCCTTTTCATTTTGTTCATTATTTCCTTTGCTTTGTAGAAGCTTTTTAGTTATATGTAGTCCCATTTATTTATTTTTTCTTTTGTAGACTGAGCTTTTGGTGTGATATTCAAAAAAATCAGTGCCAAGGCCAATATCAAGGAGCTTTTTCCCTTTTTTTTTTTTTAAGCTTTATGATCTCAGGTCTTATATTTAGGTGTGTTATTTGTTTTGAGTTGATTTTTGTGTTTGGTATAAAATAAGGGTCCAATTCCATTCTTTTGCATGTGAAAATCCAATTTTCCAAGCATCATTTATTGAAGTGATTAAATTTTCCTAATTGTGTCTTCATGGTATCCTCATCAAAAATTAATTGACTGTATATGTTTGTGTTTGTTTCTGGGTTCTCTATTTTATTTCATTGATGTATGTTTCTGTTTTTATGTGGGTACCATATACTTTTGATTAATATAGTTTTATTATATAATTATAAATCAGGAAGTGTGATGCTACCTACTTGTTTTTCTTTCTCAGAATTATGTTGACTATTCAGGATTTACTTTCTTTTTAGTTCTATAAAAATTATTGTAGTTTTGAAATTTCTGTGAATAATGCCATTGTAATTTTGATAGTGATTGCATTAATAAGTATATTGCTTTGGGTAGTATAAACATTTGAACAATAGTAATTCTTCCCATACATAAACACAGGATATTTCTCCATCTATATGTGTTTCTTTAATTAATGTTTTATAATTTTTGCTCTACACATTTTTAACCTTCTTAGTTAAATTTGTTCCTAAGTATTTTTGTTTATGTTATTGTAAATGGGATTATTTTCTTGAATTCTTTTTCAGCTAGTTCATTGTTCTAGTATAAAAATACTGCTTTTTTTTTTTTTTTTTGAGATGGGGGTCTTGCTTTGTTCCCCAGGCTGGACTACAGTTACATAGTTAGAGCTCACCATAGCCTTGAATTCTTGGGCTCAAGCAATTTCCCTGTTTCAGCCTCACAAGTAGCTAGGACCACAGGCACATGCCACTATGCCTGGTTAATTTTTAAATTTTTTGTAGAGACAGATCTTGCTATGTTGCCTAGGCTGGTCTTGAGCTCGTGGTCTCAAGTTATCCTCCTACCTTGTCCCTTCCAAAGCACTAGTGTTACAGGTTTGAGCCACCACACCCAGCTTAGTAGTGATTTTCAAATGTTGATTTTGTATCCTGCAACTCTACTGGATGCATTTATCAATTATGAGTTTCTGTGGAATTTTGGGGGGATTTCTACATATAAGATCTTGTCATCTGCAAATAGAGATGATTTTCCTTCTTTCCTTCTGATTTGGATGACTTTTATTTATCTTTCTTGTCTCATTGCTCTTGCTAGTACTTCTAGTACTAGGTTGAATAGAAGTGATGAGGACAGGCATCTTTACCTTACTAAGACCAGATCTTAGTAAAAAACCTTTTATTTTGTCCTGTTCATGATGTTAGCTTTAGGTTCTTAAAAAATAGTTCTCATTGTGTTGAGGAACTTTACATTTTATATCTAAATTGTTAAGAGTTTTCATCAAGAAAGGAGTTAAACTTTGCCAAATACATTTTCTATACCAATTTAAATGATCATGTGGTTTTTATCTTTCAGTCTGTTAATGTGATGTATCACATTAATTTTTGTTTTGTTTTGTTTTGTTTTGAGACTGTGTCTCCTGCTGTCACCCAGGCTGGAGTGCAGTGGAACAATCTCAGCTCACTGCAACCTCTGCCTCCTGGATTACAGTGATTCTCCTACCTCAGCCTCCTGAATAGCTGGGACTACAGGCGTGTGCCATCACACTGGGCTAATTTTTGTATTTTTAATAGAGACGGAGTTTCACTTTGTTGGTCAGGCTGTTCTCAAACTCCTGACCACAGGTGATCTGTCCGCCTAGGCCTCCCAAATTGCTGGGATTACAGCCATGAGCCGCCGTGCCCAGCCTCACATTAATTTTATTTTGTGGTCGGGCAAGGTGGCTTACACCTGTAATCCCAGCACTTTGAGAAGCTGAGGCAGCAGATCACAAGGTCAGGAGTTCAAGACTAGCCTGTTCAACATAGTGAAACCCATCTCTACTAAAAATACAAAAATTAGCAGGGTGTGGTGGCATGTTCCTGTAGTCCCAGCTACTCAGGAGGCTAAGGCAGGAGAATCGCTTGAACGTAGGAGGCAGATGTTGCAGTGAACTGAGACCATGCCATTGCACTCCAGCCTGGGTGACAGAGTGAAACTCTGTCTCAAAAAAAAAATTGTTTTCTGTATGTTAAACTAGCCTTGTATGCCAGGAATCAATTCCATTTGGTCATGACATATAATCTTTTTTGATGTGTTACTGTATTTGGTTTGCTAATATTTTATTGAGGATATTTGCACCAGTTGTCATCAGAGAAATTGTCCTGTAGTTGTCTTTTTTTTTTGGAGTGTCTTTGTCTGGCTTAGCTATCAGGGTGATTCTGGCCTCATAAAATATGTTTTGTAGTATTACCTCTAGCTCTATTTTTGGGAAGCCTTTAAGAAGAGTTGATGATAATTCTTTGAATGTTGGGTATCATTCAGCTGTAAAGCCATGGGGTCCTCAGCTTTTCTTTGTTGAAAGTTTCTAAATTTCTGCTTTAATATTTGTTTTTGATCTTTCAAGCTTTTTATATCTTCCTGACTCAATTCTGATAGTTTGTGTTTTTCTAAGAAGTAATCCATTTCCTCTAAGTTATCCAGTTTGTTTGCATGAAATTGTTTATAATAGTTCCTTATGATCCTTTGTATTTCTGAGGCATCTATTGGAATGTCTCCATTTCATTTATGTTTTATTTATTTGAATCTTCTTAGGCATGGCTGCTCTCCTGGGATGACACTCCAATTCAGGGGATTGTGAGTAGAGTAGAACATAACAGGGTGATGAAGTGGGGCACTAGGTTGGCTCAGGTGCCTGCCTTCAAGTAGTCAGGGGACAAGGGACAGTAGTCATTGGAAGAGGGGGATGAGTCTTTCAGGCGCCTTGTTCCCAGAGTAGAGAGCTATAGCTTGGTTAGCTATAGCTTGCAGTATCATGTGTCAGAGCATGGTGCAATGATGGCAAAGCCTCAGCGATGAAGGAATGCATTGACTACTGGCTATGAGAACATAATGCACTCTAGTGGCTCTGGTTTCAGAATGAGATAGTGTAGTAGCAGCTTGGGTAATGGGGTTCAGGGGACAATGTGGGCTCCTTCTCTAAAGTAGTGCAGCCATGTTAACTCTAGGCAGTTCTCTAAGCTGGGCTCAGGGACTGTAAAGACTGCAGGATTCTCTAGTAGCAAACATTGCAGGTGTTCATGGTGGTTAATATGGTTTGGCTGTGTGTCCCAACCCAAATCACATCTCAAATTATAATCCCTACATGTTGAGGGATGGACCTGGTGGGAGGTGACTGGATCATGGGGGTAGTTTTCCCCATTCTGTTCTAGTGATATTGAGAGAGTTCTCACAAGATGGTTTTATGTGTTTGGCAATCCCCTCTTCACTCTCTGTCTGTCTCCTCCTGCCATGTAAGATGGGCCTTGCTTCCCCTTCACCTTCTGCTGTGATTGTAAGTTTCCTGAGGCCTCCCAGCCATGTGGAACTGTGAGTCACTTAAACCTCTTTTCTTTATAAATTACCTAGTCTTAGGTAGGATCTTTATAGCAGTGTGAAAATGGACTAATACAGTGGTGATGAGGGCCATTGGGGGTCTCTTACTTGCCTTTCTCTATCTGGAGAAGCCCCTCCTGATCCTGAGGTGATCCAGACTTGGAGATGGGATAGCAGAGGCAATGTGTTTTCTTCGTTTCTGTATGTGACCATCCTGAGTTTCTGTGTTCCACTGGGTTTCCTTCACGCATTTCTTGCATTCTGGCACCCTCTTCAGTTACTCTGGTCAAAATGCAGCTGTTTATTCATTAGTTTGGTTCTTAATTGTTGGGGAGTGGTAAGTGTTAGGCACCTTTAGTTGGCCATCTTGCTGATTGCTTTCTGAGAATTTTCTTGTGCCCTTTGTAATCCTTCTTTCATCCCTCCTGCTATGGCTCCAGGCAACCATTGATTAGTTTTCTGTCACTAAACACTAATTTGCATTTCCTAGAATTTTATATAAGTAATAACATGTGATATGTAGTTTTCGTTGTCTGGCATTTTTCACTTAACATAATAATTTTTATGTGCTTACGTACTGCAATGTGTATCAGTAGTCCATTTATTATAATTTTGAGGTAGTGTTCTATTTTATGGATAAAACAGTTTATTCGTTGACCTGCTGATGGATATTTGGATTGTTTACAGTTTGACATTACTGAAAATTAGGCCTCTATGAACATGACTGTTAATATGGACATGGGTATTTATTTCTCATGAGTAAATACTTAGGACTGAAATTATATGGTCAAGACAGGTTTAAATATTTAAGAGACTTCCAAACTGTTTTTCAAAGTGGTTGTAGTATTCTACATTTCTGCTAGCAGCATATGAGATTTCCTACCCAACACTTGCTACAGTTAGACTTTTTTGTTTCTTATTTTTAATTATTATACTTTAAGTTCTGGGGTACATGTGCAGAACGTGCAGTTTGTTCCATAGGTATACATGTGCCATAGTGGTTTGCTACATCCATCATCCCGTCATCCATATTGGATATTTCTCCTAATGCTATGTCTCCTCTAGCCCCCCACCCCCTGCTATCTCTCCCCTAGTGTACGATCCCCAACAGGCCCCAGTATGTGATGTTCCCCTCCCTGTGTCCATGTGTCCTCATTGTTCAACACCCACTTATGAGTGAGAACATGTGGTGTTTGGTTTTCTGTTCTTGTGTCAGTTTGCTGAGAATGATGGTTTCCAGCTTCATCCATGTCCCTGCAAAGGACATGAGCTCATCCTTTTTATGGCTGCATAGTATTCTATGGTGTATATGTGCCACATTTTCTTTATCCAGTCTATCCTTGATGGGCATTTGGGTTGGTTCCAAGTCTTTGCTATTGTGAACAGTGCCGCAATAAACATACATGTGCATAGAATAGAATGATTTATAATCCTTTGGGTATATCCCTGGTAATGGAATTGCTGGGTCAAGTGGTATTTCAGAATCACCACGCTGTCTCCAAAATCGTTGAACTAATTACACTGCCACCAACAGTGTAAAAGCATTCCTATTTCTTCACATTCTCTCCAGCTTCTGTTGTCTCCAGATTTTTTTTAATGATCACCATTTTAACTGGCGTGAGATGGTATCTGAATGTGGTTTTGATTTGCATTTCTCTAATGACCAGTGAAGATGAGCTTTTCTTCATATGTTTGTTGGCTGCATAAATGTCTTCTTTTGAGAAGTGTCTGTTCATATCCTTTGCCCACTTTTTGATCAGGTTGTTTTTTTCTTGTAAATTTGTTTTAGTTCTTTGTAAATTGAATATTAGCCCTTTGTCAGATGGAGAGACTTTAAAAATTTTTTCCCATTCTCTTGGTTGCTGGTTCACTCTAATGATAGTTTCCTTTGCTGTGAAGAAGCTCTTAAGTTTCATTAGATCCCATTTGTCTATTTTGGTTTTTGTCACCATTGCTTTTGGTGTTTTAGTCATGAAGTCCTTGCCCATGCCTGTGTCCTGAATGATATTGCCTGAGTTTTCTTCTAGGGTTTTTGTGATGTTAGGTCTTAGGTTTAAATTTTGAGATAATTTTTGTATAGCGTGTAAGGTAGGGATCCAGTTTCAGCTTTCTGCATATGGCTAGCCAGTTTTCCCAACACTATTTATTGAATAGGGAATCCTTTCCCCATTGCTTGTTTTTGTCAGGTTTGTCAAATATCAGATGGTTTAATTTTAGCCTTTTAAATTAGTATGTAATTATTTTTCTTTGTGGTTTTAATTTGCATGTCCCTACTGTTGAGCCTCTTTTTCTGAGCATATTCGCTATCTGTATATCTTCTTTGACAGAGTGTCTGTCTTTTTCCTATTTGAGAAGTAATTATTAATTGAGATTTTAGAACTCTATATGTATTCCGGATACATGTCAATTGTCAGATAAATGCTTTGCAAAGGTTTTTTTCCAGACTGTGGCTAATCATTTGATTCTCTGATTGGTGTCTTAAAATTAAGTAGTACTAGTCCTTCAAATCTGTAATATTTTTTCAAAGATATCGAGCTACTTAATGTCCTTTACTTTTTTAAATGTTAGAATCAATTGATCAATACATATCAAAAATCTTGCTAAGATTATGATTGAAATACATGTAATTATACATCAATTTGAGAAAAATTGATATCTTGGCAGTATTTAGTCTTACTATCCATGAACATAGTATATCTGTTTAGGGCTTTATATAAACAATATGTTTTAGTTTTCAGTTTGCAGGCCTTTTACATTTCTGTCAGATTTCTTTCCATGTATTTTACATGTTTTATATTATTGGTAGTGATATTATTTTATTTCAAACTTAATTTTTTCATTGCTAATATATTGAAAACAATGGATTTTTGAATACTGATCTTGTACAACCTTATTAAATCACTTATTAGTCCTAGTAATTTCAGATTTTTAACACAATTGTCATTTTCAAATAAATACAGTTTTTTTTTCTGAACTAGATTATTTTTATGTTTTATTCTCACCTTACTTTATAGGCTAGAGTATTCAGTACAATGTTGAACAGCAGTGGAAAGAGCAGACATCTTTTTTTTGTTTCTTTAATCTTTGGGATATTTAGTCTTTCACTATCAAATATACTGTTAGCCTTGTGTGTGTGTGTGTGTGTGTGTGTGTGTGTGTGTATTTAATATTTATTTAGGTATCCTTTATCAGGTTGTAAATTTCCTTTCCATTTGTAGTTTGCTGAAAATTTTTATCAGGAATGGACGTTGGAAAAAGGAAAATACATTTTCTGTACTTTTCTCTGTCTCCCCTCCCTGCCTCGAGTTCCCAGCTAAGTTTATCAATTTGATTAATCTTCTGAGAGGCAACCAAATGTAACCAAAAGTTACATTTTCTTTCTTTAGTTGTCTGCTCTTTTATTTAGTTCTCTTTTATTTTATTCTCATCTATTCTATTTCTTTTCTTTTGCTTACATTAGATTTTGTTTACTCTTTTTGTTTGCAGGTTCCCAAGCTGAAAGCTGAATGTTTTGTTTCTATTATTGTGATCTTATTTTTTCTTTATTTCTAATATAGGTGTTTAGTGTTCCAACTTTGTCCCTAAGTATTGCTTTTGCAGCATCCAACAAATTTTTATATGCTGTATATTATTTTAATTTGATTTTTCTGCATTCTACTTTTATTTTTATTTGATCCTTGGATGATTTTATAGTATGTTATTTGTTTTCCCGGAAGTTCGAGATTATCCAGGGATTTTTCTATTATTAATCTTTATTTTAATTTTATTTGGCCAGAAAGCATACTTTGTATGACTTGAATTCTTTTAAATGTATTAAGTTTTATTTTTTGGTCATGAATATAATGTCTCAGTCAATCGATCTCTGAACTTGAGAGGAACGTATTGTACTGTTTTTGGATGGAGTGGTCTATAAACTTCAGGTGGGTGTTGCTCTCATCTTCTGCATTCTTACAGAATTTATGCCTACTTGTTCAATCAGCATTATGAGGTAGTTTGGGAAGCTCTGACTATAATGGGATATTTTCGTTCTATCAGTTTTGCTTCATGTATTTTGAAGTTTTGTTACTAGTTGCAAACATTTTTAAAATTTTTCTGTTCCTTTTAACTAACAACCCCTTTTTCAATATGGAATTAATTTCTTTTATTATATTCCTTGAGTCTATTTTGGCTATTACTAATATAACCTCTTATTTTTATGTAGTTAGTGTTTGTATTGTATATAACCTTTCATTATTTTATTTTTAATCTATGACTTCATATTTGCATTTCTTTATAGACACTATATAGTTATGTCTTGCAGCTTCATCATATCTGACAAATGAGACATTGTGCCTTTAAAATGGCCTGTCTGATCCACCCAATATACATCTTAATATATTCATCTTATTAATTTTAATACATCCATAGTATTCTGTTATATTACCGATTGGCCACGTAGTTTCTACGCAACAAGAAGCTACTAGGCTAGATTTCCATGTTTTTCATGGATTTGGCCAATAAAGAATAAGCCCAAGTGGATTTAGACAGTTTATTACCCATGACAAAGCAAACAACATGATCTTCATATTTACATGTCTTCCCCTGCTTACCCTCCTCAAGTCTCATAGGGACAATATAGAAGAGTGCGGGTAAATACTATGTACATAGGATTCTTTATCACGGAGAAGAACAAGTGTAATATTATAGACAGACTGATAACAAACCTTCCCAACTTTTGCCACACAGGGGAATTTCTCCTTTATTACCCTGATCAGGAAACAAATCCGTCCTCTCTCCTGGAGGGAGACACTACCTTTGTCATTCTGAAGTGCTTCTAGGGAGAAGAGAGAGACTTTAGCTTTAGTACCCTGGAAAGGAAGCCAATCTGTTCCCTGACCTGGAGAAGCTTTGACAAAGCTGTCAATATTCTTCAGAAGTTCTGTAGAAATGTCAGACTTACAGGGAATTTTCTCCCAGCGTATTTATAAGTATCAGTTACTTCTTTCAGAAAAAATGAAGCCACTCAGTATTTTAAGGAAAGATTTAATAGAAGAAAATAGAAGCATATGCAGTGGTTGAAGGGGCAGGGCTAGCAAATGTTAGGCCCATTATTTGCTATCAGGTTATCTGGACATGCAGACAGAACCAGGTAAGCTGATGCTGCAGATCTGTACTGCCTGTGGCATAAAAGTGTTTCATTATCAGGAGGATACCTGAAAGCTATTGGCAAAACTCCAGGTCTTCAGCCTGCTGTCTGCCAATGCCCTTGTGCCTGTCCTCAGCCCTGCCAGAGAATAATGGCTTTTCTTACTCTTCTACATCCAAAACTCATTCAAGTGATATTGATTGGCACAATCTAGTGGCATTCTGGAATCTGGGAAGGATACCTCTCAAACTCTTCCCCTGTATTTTAGGAGAGTATATAGATGAAGGAGGGTGATGCTGAATTTGCAAATGATCTGTGG
Organism: Alouatta palliata; assembly: GCA_004027835.1. Taxonomy (NCBI): domain Eukaryota; kingdom Metazoa; phylum Chordata; class Mammalia; order Primates; family Atelidae; genus Alouatta; species Alouatta palliata. The sequence goes on from PVKV010021541.1 coordinate 35,982, forward strand.
AAATCTTTATTAATGTAATTTCTAATTTCTCCTACAAACAATACTTTCGTAAATACCTTGTACATCTCCTTTTTGGCACATGTGAGAGGATTTCCATTGGATAGATTCCTGGAAACGTAATGGCTCACAGTGTATGCCTATTACACATTTTGATAGATGATACCAAATTACTCTCCAAAAGCAGTTGCTTTCCAGGGAGTAACTGCAGGAGAAGGCAGGAAGAAAAAGGCTGTTTGCAGATGATTTAGAAGCAGAAGGTAGTACTGAAGTCTCCTTCGTGGACATTGACTTAGTGCCTTTGGGTGGTGACTCTGTGAAGCAATGGAAGGGAAGAAGAAAGTGCAATGGCCCCATGATACCTAATTATAACACCTAACATCTAACATCAGTCTTTGAACCATTGAAAAGGAAAGAAGAAATACAGAATTGAATGTCTTCTCTCATTGGCCTTCTGCCAGCAGCTTGTACATGGATTTTCCAATTTAATTGTCAATGTAAGGCTATGAAATATGTTATTCTTCCAGTCTTTCCTGGTGAACTATTGAGGTTTAGCTGCCAAGTAACTTGTTGGAGATCATGCATTTAACAAATGGTAGGGATAAGATTCAAAACCAGTTGTGAAAAATTACAAAATCCATTTTTTTTCTATATCTCACAGAAATCTTCTTCCCTTCCTAGTAAACATCCTTGAGCCTCTTATTATTCTTTTATGACTATTTTACCGTCCTCAAGGCTGCCTATGTGTATTAGAGAGAATACAGACTTCGGAAATGTGAAGATTTGAATGAGAATTGAAGTTTGAGTCCCATGTTCACCATTTATTGTCTGTGTTACTTTTGAGAAATTCAATTAAGTTATTTAAATTTAGTCTCGATATCTATAAAACTGCTATAATGAAACATACCTGGAAAGTTTGTTGTGAGCATTAGAGGTAATATATGCAATGTGCTTAGCATATTTGTTACAGCATTAATTATGTATACTTGCGATCATAGGGCAAGAGGGTCATGAATTCAGATATCGGTATGGGCACATGTTGAATATTGTGAAACTAGATGCCAAAGTGTGCATGTGTTGTGAATCATGTTTACAGATGTCATAAATATGGGCTGACAAAGTGGATATTTATAATTCCTCAAAGTCATATATTAAATCTGATATATTTATCTCCTCACAAGGCAAAATAAACTTAAAAGGGAAAAATATTTGAGAAACAAATTTTTTTTTTTTATATACTTTTTATTGCATTTTAGGTTTGGGGGTACAAGAACATGCAAGATTGTTACCTAGGTACACACATGGCAGTGTGATTTGCTGCCTTCCTCCCCATCACCTGTATCTGTTATTTCTCCCCATGTTATCCCTCCCCAACTCCCCACCCCCTGCTGTCCCTCCTCTTTTTCCCCCCGACAGACCCCAGTGTGAGATGCTCCCCTCCCTGTGTCCATGTGTTCTCATTGTTCAACACCCGTCTATGAGTGAGAATATGCGGTGTTTGGTTTTCTGTTCCTGTGTCAGTTTGCTGAGAATGATGGCTTCCAGGTTCATCCATGTCCC
>PVKV010021542.1:0-37332 GCA_004027835.1 Alouatta palliata
GGCTGGAGTGCAATGGTGCGATCTCGGCTCACTGCAACCTCCGCCTCCTGAGTTCAAGCAATTCTCCTGCCTCAGCCTCCCGAGTAGCTGGGACTACAGGCATGTGCCACCATGCCCAGCTAATTTTTGTATTTTTAGTAGAGACGGGGTTTCACCATGTTGACCAGGATGGTCTCGATCTCTTGACCTCGTGATCCACACGCCTCAGCCTCCCAAAGTGCTGGGATTACAGGCGTGAGCCACCGCGCTCGGCCAAAACCCCATCTTTTAAATAAATAAATAAATAATAGCACAGTGAAATCTAGCAAACACTACCTCAGCTAAGTGACTAAGCTTAACATAATCAGTGAAAAGTAATGTAGACAGCATGTACCCCTGCTGTGACAGGACAAGAACAGCATGCCACCTCTGTGGGCTTCCTCTCATAACCCCAATCTAACCATGATTTTAAAAAAAACATAGACAAAAGACATTCTACAAAATACTTGTTCAGTACTTCTCAAAACTGTCAAGGGGAATTCCAGACTACATTGGGCAACATAAAGAGATTCTATCTCTACAAAACATTTAAAAATGAGCAGGTCATGGTCGCAGGAGCCTGTAGTCCCAGCTACCTGGGAGGCTGAGGCGGGAGGATCACTTGAGCCTGGGAGATTGAGGCTGAAATGAGCTATAATCATGTCACTGCACTCCAGCCTGAGTGACAGAATGAGATCTTGTCTCTTAAAATTTTTTTTAAAAAAGAATAAAATATGGATTTTAGTTAATAATAATGTATCAGTATTGTGTCATTAGCCTGGGCACGTAATCCCAGCACTTTGGGAGGCTGCGGTGGGCAGATCACTTGAGGTCAGGAATTCAAAACAAGCCTGGCCAAAATGGTGAAACCCCATCTCTACCAAAAATACAAAAACTAGGCAGGCATGGTAGCAGGTGCCTGTAGTCCCAGCTACTGTGGAGACTGAAGCAGAAGAATTGCTTGAATCCGGGAGGTGGAGGTTGCAGTGAGCCAAGATCGGACCACTGCACTCCAGCCTGGGTGCGACAGGGTGAGATTCTGTCTCAAAATAAATAAATAAATAAATGTGTGTGTGTGTATATATATGTATATGTTGTGTGTGTGTGTGTGTGTGTATGTGTATTTGTTCATTAGTTGTGACCAATGTTTCATACTCTTACAGGCAGGAGAGGGGTCCAATCCAGACCCCAGGAGAGCATTCTTGGATCTCACACAAGAACGAATTCAGGGCGAGTTCACGGTGCAAAGCAAAAGCAGATTTATTAAGAAAGTAAAGTGGTGAAGGGACAGCTACTCCGTAGACAGAGTAGGACATTCCCGAAAGTAAGAGGAACACGTCCACCCTAGGTACAAAGCTTACATATATGGGGAGATGTGCTCTGCTACAAGGGTTTGTGATAAAGGATTAATTTTTTAAATTACTATATTTTACAAAAATTGATATTATTATCTTTAAAGCAAAATTAGGAATGCCTTTGTTCTCCAGATATTGGGATATCTGGACACTGTTTAGTAAACATTATTAATTTGTTTCCTTAACCATAGCATCTAGAGGCTAGGAGTGCCTAACTCTGAGAATGTAGCTCAGCAAGTCCCAGCCTCATTTTCCTAGCCCTCACTCACAACGGAGTCGCTCTGGTTCAGACGCTTCTGACAATATTAACACAAGCTGTTAACAGTAGCAGAACTGGGGAGAGAGAATAGATGTAGTATACAGGAACTCTCTGTATTATCTTTATATTTCTTTATATATCTAAACTTATTCTAAAATTAAACATTTATTTTGGGGAAAAAAGCAAACACCATGACAGTCAAAAAATCCTTGTATTTTCTTTTCTTTTTTTTAGAGACAGAGTCTTGCTCTGTCACCCAGGCAGGAGTGCAGTGGCGCAATCTCAGTTCACTGCAACCTCTGCCTCCCAGGTTCAAGCGATTCTCCTGCCTCAGCCTCCCAAGTAGCTGGGATCACAGGCACATGCCACCACTCCCAGCTAATTTTTTTTTTATTTTTAGTAGAGATGGGTTTCACCAGGTTGGCCAGGCTGGTCTCAAACTCCTGACCTCAGCTGATCCGCCCGCCTCAGACTCCCAAAAGTGCTGAGATTACAGGCATGAGCAACCGCGCCGGGCCCATCCTTGTATCTTGAAGCATATCTCTGATTGTTTCCTTAGGATGAAACTCTGAGTGAAATTGCTGAGTCAAACCGTACTGTACATATATTTTTATCTACTAGAGACTGTTCTTTTAAAATGTTATAGATGTGCTGGGCGCAGTGGCTCACCCCTGTAATCCCAGCACTTTGGGAGGCAGAGGCGGGCAGATCACTTGAGGCCAGGAGTTTGAGACCATCCTAGCTAACACGGTGAAACCCCATCTCTACTAAAAATACAAGAAATTAGCCAGGCGTGGTGGCATGTACCTGTAGTCCCAGCTACTTGGGAGGCTGAGACAAGAGAATCTGGGAGGCGGAGGTTGCAGTAAGCTGAGATCGTGCCACTGCACTCCAGCCTGGGTGACAGAGTGAGATTCTGTCTCAAAAAATAATAATAATAGGCCAGGCACGGTGGCTCACGCCTGTAATCCCAGCACTTTGGGAGGCCGAGGCGGGCGGATCACGAGGTCAAAAGATCGAGACCATCCTGGTCAACATGGTGAAACCCCGTCTCTACTAAAAATACAAAAAAATTAGCTGGGCGTGGTGGCGCGTGCCTGTAGTCCCAGCTACTCGGGAGGCTGAGGCAGGAGAATTGCTTGAACCCGGGCAGCGGAGGTTGCAGTGAGCCGAGGTCGCGCCACTGCACTCCAGCCTGGCGCCTGGTGACGGAATGAGACTCTGTCTCAAGAAAATAAATAGATAAATAATAATAATAATAATTGGGCAGGCAGGCTTGGCATGTCCCTTCCACCTGGCCCACGCCGGTGGCGGGGAGGCAGCGCACAGCCCGCAACAACAACAACAAAAATAATAATAATAATAAAATGTTACAGATGTTTTTCTGACTTTTTAAAGATGTTTTTACCTATACCTTTTATCTTAGCAGTTTCCTAGTTGTGAATTAGGAAACCTAAGAGATCATGAAGCCCAGCTGCCTCGTTTTACAGATGAGGAAACTGAGGCCCAGAGAAATGAAGTGACTTGCCAAGGCCAAGCGGTTAGTTAACAGTGGGAAGTGGAACCCATATTTCTGTCGACTGCAATCCCTGCTGAACAGTCCGTGGGTTTGGCCAAATGAAGTAAAATCGTCTGGCTCATGGTAGAATCGGTGACCAGCAACCAGACCTGCATCTTTCTGTTTCCTGTAGGTAAATACGAGGGTTTGCTTCCTTTGTTTTGGACATGGTTACTAGGAGTTAAACGCATTTTAAAATGTTTAAAGAATGGATTCAGACACAACTAATAGAATTGCCTGAGTAAATGCCCGGGCAAATCACTTTTCTTTTTGAGCTACTGCTTTCTTTTCTTTTTTTTTTTTTTTTTTTTGAGACAGAGTCATGCTCTGTCACCCAGGCTGGAGTGCAGTGGTATGATCTTGGCTCACTGCAACCTCCACCTCCTAGGTTCAAGCGATTCTCTTGCTTCAGCCTCCCGAGTAGCTGGGATTAAAGGCGCCCACAACCACACCTGGCTATTTTTTGTATTTTTAGTAGAGACAGAGTTTCACCATGTTGGCCAGACTGGTCTTGAACTCCTGACCTCAAATGATCCACCCACTTCAGCCTCTCAAAGTGCTAAGATTACAGCGAGCTACTGCTTTCTAATCAGAAAATTCAGAATTCCAACACCTCCTTTTAGTCTTCTGACAGGCACCTATGAAAAATCAGGTAGCTAGTGCAGATAGATCTAAGGAAGCCTTAGAAATATCATTTAAGGAGGCTGGGCACAATGGCTTATGCCTGTAATCCCAGCACTTTGGGAGGCCGAGGTGGGGAGATCACCTGAGGTCGGGAGTTTGAGATCAGCCTGGCCAACACGGTGAAATCCGGTCTCTACTAAAAATACAAAAATTAGCTGGGCGTGGTGGTGTGTGCCAGTAATCCCAGCTACTCAGGCAGCTGAGGCAGGAGAATCACTTGAACCTGGGAGGCGGAGGTTGCAGTAAGCTGAGATTGTGCCACTACACTCCAACCTATGTGACAGACAGAGACTCCGTCTCCAAAGAAAAGAAAAGAAATCTCATTTAAGGAAAAGGCATTTGAATGAGAACAAAGGGCACATTTTCTGTAGAGTGGTCTGTAGTATCCCAAGAAAGTTCATTTCCTTGCCCCTGTGGTCTTTAGACAAGGAAAATCCCAGACTTGGCACTGGTAAGAAAGAAGAGGGCGATGGAGAGGAAGGGAGAGAATTGTTAGACTTCTTGGCTGGAATTCAGAAACAAATAGTTCCCGAGCCTGGCATTGTCGAGACCAGCGTCAGGACCAGCCCAAGGAGCTAGACAAGGAACATTACCGTTACTGACTTGGCTCCACACGTCGTTACTCAAGAGAAACTGGTGCGTAAGCAAGATCCTGGAAGATGTGAGAGAAATATAACAATCACTGGGTGTGGACCTGTGGCTGCCTGTAGAGGCTTTGCCAGCCCTGAGTTTGTAGTCATACATTTTGACTAATTAAATTTCCAGAAATTCTTGCAAGATTTGGGCAATGACAAATGCAAGCTAAAAGAAGACTAAAGTCTGGGAGTTGGAAAAACATTGGCCTCTGACCTCAAACTGGAGCCTCTCATCAAAATTCTAACACCTACTGAGGTCAGTGAGCATCCTTGCTCTGAGATGTGGAAGTGACTTATTTTATTTGCCTATAAACATCTTTCAGCACCTGCACCAAATTGAAACTTGGCAGGCAAAATGAGGAAGGAGTGATACTTCTAAAAACTCATCCTATTTTTATGATTTGAAGCTTTTTATTCTTTACATGGGTAGCACAGGAGAAGGATATTAACAAAAATAAAAAACTCTCAGGAGCAGATGAAAGAGGAATGAAACAAGACTGCAAAAATCTCTCAAGTGTTATTTATTGCCATCATATTTTGCAGAGAAAGACGTAAAGATGTGAGCATGTTAACTGGCACTGCCCACGATCATTCAGCAACGAAGGAAGTGATAGCCTTGCGGTTTTTTTTTTTTTTTTTTTTTTTGAGATGGAGTTTCACTCTTGTTACCCAGGCTGGAGTGCAATGGCGCGATCTCGGCTCACCGCAACCTCCGCCTCCTGGGTTCAAGCAATTCTCCTGCCTCAGCCTCCCGAGTAGCTGGGACTACAGGCACGTGTCACCATGCCCAGCTAATTTTTGTATTTTTAGTAGAGACGGGGTTTCACCACGTTGACCAGGATGGTCTCGATCTCTTGACCTCGTGATCCACCCGCCTCGGCCTCCCAAAGTGCTGGGATTACAGGCGTGAGCCACCGCGCCCAGCTAGCCTTGCGGTTTTAAGACAGAACCAAATGAGAAGGGAGGGTTTGAAATGGATGCAATTTCAAGAGGGTCTAGATAGATATAGTTGAGAATCTCTATTCAAATATCTGAATCTCCAGCATCTTTGTTGTATTGTATGCTGTTACATTAAAAAGCACTTCTGAGGCCAGGCGCCGTGGCTCACACCTGCAATGTCAGCCCTTTGGGAGGCTGAGGTGGGCCAGTCATTTGAGGTCAGGAGTCCAAGACCAGGCTGACCAACATAGTGAAACCCTGTATTTACTAAAAATACAAAAAAAAATGAGCCAGGTGTGGTGGTGCGTGCCTGTAATCCCAGCTACTTGGGAGGCCGAGGCAGGAGAATTGCTTGAACCCAGGAGGTGGAGGTTGCAGTGAGCCATAATCATGCCACGGCACTCCAGCCTAGAGTGCAGCGTCTCAAAAAATAATCATAATAACAACAAAGCACTTCTGGGCTCTATGCATGTAAATAAACCCTTTTTACTGGATCAGCTTTGATCTTGGGTTTTTTTGCGTTTTTTTTTTTTTTTTTTTTTTGAGACAGGGTCTCTGTCACTCAATGGTGTGATCTCAGCTAACTCACTGTAGCCTCAACCTCCCTAGGCTCAGGTGATCCTCCCTCCCACCTCAGCCTTCAGAGTAGCTGAGACTACAGACACGAACCACCACACCTGGCTAATGTTTGTACTTTCTGTAGAAATGGGGTTTCACCATGTTGCCCAGGCTTGTCTCAAATTCCTGGGCTCAAGTGATGTGCCCACTTTGGCCTCCCAAAGTGCTAAAATTACAGGCATGAGCCACCATGCCTGGCCCATCTTGTTTTTTAAGACTAATACTGGCTGGGTACGGTGGCTCACACCTGTAATCCCAGTCCTTTGGGAGGCTGAGGCGGGCAAATTACCTGAGGTCAGAACTTCAAGACAAGCCTGGCCAACATGATAAAAGCGCTCTGTACTAAAAATGCAAAATTTAGCTGGGCGTGGTGGTGGGCGTCTGTAATCCCAGCTACTGGAGAGGCTGAATCAGAAGAATCACTTGAACTTGGGAGGTGGAGGTTGCAGTAAGCTGAGATCACACCATTACACTCCAGCCCGGGTGACAGAGCGAGACTCCGTCTCAAAAAAAAAAAAAAAAGACTAATATTAATCATATTTTACTGGGACGAACTTGACTGCCCCTGCTGAGACTACCTGCACATCTGCTTCTTTATTGATGCTTCCAATTCCACCACTAAAGTTTAATCCCTTTGAATCAGATGGTAAGTGTAGTATATAGATCACATGCCAATCCCAGTCAGCTGATAGCTGTCTGAATCACTCTGTTGAAAATGATATTGAGACAACAGAAAAGCACTCCCTCAACTGATTAGCAAGAGGGAGAAGAGGGGTGCTGCCCTAAAGTAGTGTATGTTGCCATGCCTTACCTCTGGGAAGGGCAATTTATGAAGCTTTTATAGTCGTCAGCACCTCAGTGTGAATTACTGTAATGCCAACTCATTTCCAGTTATACCAGAGCTAGTTTTGGCAGGTAAAGCATTCATATTTTCAGAAGTAAAACTCAGAACATATGTTCAAGGAAGGACTATAGTTCCAGCTACTCAGGAGGCTCAGGCAAGAGAATTACTTGAACCCAGGAGGTAGAAGTTGCAGTCAGCAGAGATTGGGCCACTGCATTCCAGTCTAGGTGACAGAGTGAGATCCTATCTCAAAAAAGAAAAATTTTTAAAAGGGAAATTTATAGAAAATACTACCTGATGTGCTCGCTTCGGCAGCACATATACTAAACTTGGAATAATACAGAGAAGATTAGCATGGCCCCTGCGCAAGGATGACACACAAATTCGTGAAGCGTTCCATAAAGGAAAAAAAAAAGAAGATATTACCTGAAAAACCTGAAAGGTGAAAACAATCTAGGGTGTATAGTTCCCAAGGATAAGTCCAAAGCACAAGAAGGTCAAGTCTAGGCAGGAACCCTGGGCTTTCAGGGGCCCTCCAAGGCCCTGGAGTCTAAAGTCATGGTGGTTTTCTAAGTGGGTGGAAAGAACACTGCAAACGGAATTGAGAAGTCACAACATACTTCATTTATTTCACAATTCTGCTTTTTTTTCCCTTTTTTTTTTTTTTTTTTTTTGAGACAGAATCTCACTCTGTTGCCAGCCTGAAGTGCAGTGGCGCTATCTCAGCTCACTGCAACCTCCAGCTCCTGGGTTTAAGTGATTCTCCTGCCTCAGCCTCCTAAGTAGCTGGGTTTACAGGCATATGCCACCATGCCCGGCTAATTTTTGTATTTTTAGTAGAGACGGGGTTTCACCATGCTGGCCAGGATGGTCTCAATCTCTTGACTTCATGATCCACCAGCTTCAGCCTCCCAAAGTGCTGAGATTACAAGCCTGAGCCACTGTGCCCGAATCTTTTTTTTTTTTTTTTTTGAGACAGAGTTTCACTCTGTCGCCCAGGCTAGAGTGCAGTGGCGCAATGTCAGCTCACTGCAACCTCCACCTCCCATTTCCAAGTACTTCTCCTGCCTCAACCTCCTGAGTAACTGGGACTATAGGCGCATGCCTCCACACCTGGCTAATTTTTGTATTTTTAGTAGAGATGGGGTTTCGCCATGTTAGCCAGGATGGTCTCAATTTCCTGACCTCGCGATCCACCCACCTTGGCCTCCCAAAGTGCTGGGATTACAGGTGTGAGCCACTTTGCCTGGCCCTTTTTTTCTTTATTTTTTTTTTAATAGACAGAGTCTCGCTGGAGTGCAGTGTCACAGTCATAGCTCAGTGTAACCATGAACTTCTGGGCTCAAGGGATCCTCCTGCCCCAGCCTCCCAAGTAGTTGAAACGATAGGTGCACACTACCATGCTTGGATAATTTTATAGTTTTTTTTTGTAGAGATGGAGTCTCACTCTGTTGCCCAGGGTGGTCTCAAACTCCTGGGCTCAAGCAATCCTCCTGCTTCAGCCTCCCAAAATGCTGGGATTACAGGTGTGAGCCTCTGTGCTCAGCTGATATTTTTAACATATGGGAAAAATGACAGTAAAGCTATGTTTTCCCAAAATATATTCTCAAAGAACAATGGTCCAATGAGCTGCTCCTTGAAAAGAGTATTCTTATTCTGTAGGTCAAAGAGTCTGGAAAGTATATCATGTATAAGGCCTTCTTGGAACCTCACAAAGCTATCATATTAATGTCTTTGAAAAGTTCTTCAAGAAAGAAATATGTTTAGCTTTATTTATCATCATTTCCCGTACTTGTTTAAACCACCAAACTCTTCTTTCAAGGAGTAACTATTAAGCTGGTTAGGAAAATCTGTTTAAAATTCAATTAACAGTATTCATTTATTTTTATGTATTTATATATTTTTTATTTTTATTTTTTAGATGGAGTCTCGCTCTGTCACCAGGCTTGTGTGCAGTGGCGCGATCTCAGCTCACTGCAACCTCTGCCTCCCGGGTTCAAGTGATTCTCCTGCCTCAGCGTCCCTAGTATCTGGGACTGCAGGCGTATGCCACCACGCCCAGCTAATTTTTATATTTTTAGTAGAAACGGGGTTTCACCATGTTGGTCAGACTGATCTCAAACTCTTAACCTCGTGATTCGCCCACCTCAGCCTCCCAAAGTGCTGGGATTACAGGTGTGAGCCACCGCGCCCAGCCCTATTTATTTATTTATTTATTTGACATAAAGTTTCACTCTTTTTGCCCCAAGCTGGAGTGCAATGGCGTGATCTCAGCTCACCGCAACCTTCACCTCCCAGGTTCAAGCTATTCTCCTGCCTCAGCCTCCCCAGTAGCTGAGATTACAAGCATGCGCGACCACACCCGGCTAATTTTTTGTGTTTTTAGTAGAAATGTGGTTTCACCATGTTAACAAGGCTGGTCTCGAACTCCTGACCTCAGGTGATCCAACCTTCTCAGCCTCCCAAAGTGCTGGCATTATAGAAGCCACCACGCCTGGCATATTCACTTATTCTTACCCATTCATTAGTTATTATACTAATAACTATAGTTATTAGTACACTTTTAATTAGTATAACTATTAAAGTATTAGTTCACTTATACTTACCCATTCATTAGTGGTGATCTGCCAAACCAAGACATTCTCAGAGTATAGTTTTCAATTACACACATATTTTTCTCATGAAAGTATCTGTAGGCCAGGTGCATTGACTCATGCCTGTAATCTCAGCACTCTGGGAGGCCAAGGCAGGTGGATCACGAGGTCAAGAGATCGAGACCATCCTGGTCAACATGGTGAAACCCCCGTCTCTACTAAAAATACAAAAAAAACTTAGCTGGGCGTGGTGGCGCGCACCTGTAGTCCCAGCTACTCGGGAGGCTGAGGCAGAAGAATTGCTTGAACCCTGGCGGCGGAGGTTGCATTGAGCCGAGGTTGCGCCACTGCACTCCAGCCTGGCGCCTGGTGAGGGAGTGAGACTCTGTCTCAAAAAAAATAATAAAAATAAAAAAAAATTAGCTGGGTGTTGTGGCAGGCACCTGCAATCCCAGCTACTCAGGAGGCTAAGACAGGAGAATTGCTTGAACCCAGGAGGCAGGGGTTGCGGTGAGCAGAGATCGCACCACTGCACTCCAGCCTGAGCAACAGAGTGAGACTCCATCTAAAAAACAACCACCAAAAAAAAGTATTTAAATAAAACTTGCTGCACAGTATTGGTAACATTCTGCATTTTGTTTCTAAGTGAAGTCACTACCTCACCACTATACCACTAGATGGCAGTATGATTCAACTTATATTACAACCATTCCCCAGAATATTAATACTTCAAAGGGTATTTGAGTTATATGCATTTATATATATATATGCATATATGCATTTATTCATTCATATAATTATTCTTCAAACATTAGGTAACATAAAGTTTCCAGAATTCTGATGAATGTTGGAGATAAGACAGTGATCTAAACTAAAAAGTGTTCACTGTCAAAAAACGTAATTCCTAGATTCCTATTAAACTGAAAGATGCCTCATTAACTTAATACTTTTTAAAAATCAAAAAACATTACTACATTAAATATATACATTGAGACCAAGTACGGTGGCTCATGCCTGTAATCCCAGCACTTTGAGAGGCAAAGGTGAGTGGATCACTTGAGGTCAGGAGTTCAAGACCAGCCTGGCCAACATGGTAAAATACCTTCTCTACTTGAACCCAGGAGGTGGACATTGCAGTGAGCCAAGATTGTACCACTGCACTCTAGCCTGGGAGACAGAGTGAGATTCTGTCTCAAAATAAATAAATAAATGAAATTAAAATAGCAATCATGTATTTAGCTCATTAACATGCAATTTGAACAGGGCTCAGTGGTAATGACTCGTCTCTGCTCTACAAAATATCTGGGACCTGGGACTTACCAGGCATCTCTCACTTGAAGTAGCCTTGAAGTCTCTGTGTGTGGTCTCTCCCTGCAGTCTCTCCAGGATGGCCCCAGGAGCAGTCAAATTTCTTACATGGCAGCTTGCTTCCCCTATAGCCAGTCTTCCAATAAAGATGTAGACTCTTTTTTATTTATTTATTTATTTTTGAGACTGAGTTGCTCTGTCGCCCAGGCTGGAGTGCTTTGGCGAGACCTCGGCTCACTACAACCTCTGCCTCCCAGGTGCAAGCGATTCTCCTGCCTTAGCCTCCCGAGTAGCTGGGACTACAGGCGCCCACCACCATGCCTGGCTAATTTTTTTTTGTATTTTTAGTAGAGACGGGGTTTCACCGTGTTAGCCAAGTTGGTCTTGATCTCCTGACCTTGTGATCCGCCTGCCTTGGCCTCCCAAAGTGCTGGGATTACAGGTGTGAGCCACTGCGCCAGGCCAGAGATATAGACTCTCTTAAGCTAGGCTGGCAGTTTTACTGTATACTATTGCTTATAGCAGTTACAGAACCCTCCAGATTAAATGGGAGGGGACAAAGAACTCTACACTTCTGGATGGAAACAATGTCAAAGAATTTGTGGCCATCTTTCTTTTGCCATATGGATATATGAGATTTGGGTGCTCGCATTAAAAGAGAAAAGTGCAGAGTAATTACTAGATTTCTAGACTGGGTCACGGTGATGATGGCCACACAGATACAGACTACATGTGAGAGTATTTCGAGTGGGGTAACATGCGCTCCATTTTCGATATGTTGAGTTTGAGATGCCGTGGGAAATCCAAGTGGCATCAAGGAGGCAGCTAAATATAAAGGCTGAGAGTTCAGCAAAAGAGATCTGACCTCTAGAAATCAATGTGGAAATAATCAGTCTTCAGAATAGTTCTCTCAACTATGGGGCATCAGTGTCATGAGCAGTTATAATTTAGATAGCCAGCAATTAGTAAATAATAACAGTTGGAGTGTTGGCATCTGGTTTTTTGTTTTTGTCTTTTGAGATGGAGTCTTGCTCTGTCGTGCAGGGTGAGTGCAATGGCGTGATCTCAGCTCACTGCAACCTCCGCCTCCCGGGTTCAAGCGATTCTTCTGTCTCAGCCTCCTAAGTAGCTGGGATTACAGGCACTCACCACCATGCCAGGCTAATTTTTTTTTTTTTTTTTAATTTTTAGTAGAGACAGAGTTTCATCATGTTGGCCAGGCTGGTTTCAAACTCCTGATCGCAGGTGATCTGCCGACCTCAGCCTCCCAAAGTGCTGGGATTACAGCCGTGAGCCACCTTGCCTGGCCGGCATCTGTTTAATAATCCCACTCTCACCAGACGTGGTGGCTCACACCTGTAATCACAGCACTTTGGGAGGCTGAGGCAGGTGGATCACGAGATCAGGAGTTCAAGAGCAGCCTGGCCAACATGGTGGAACCCCATCTCTACTAAAAATACCAATAAATTAGCTGGGCATGGTGTCAGAGGCCTGTAATCCCAACTACTAGGGAGGCTGAGGCAGAGAATGGCTTGAACCCAGGAGGTGGAGGCTGCACTGAGCCGAGATCACGCCACTGCACTCCAGCCTGGGCAACAGAGCGAGACTCCGTCTCAAAAAAAAAAAAAAGTGCCACTCTCACATTCGGTGTATAGTCTTAGTATAGCACTTTATTCGGGAGAAATAATGGAATCTCAGGAGTTTAAAATTTTGATTCAGAAAAAAACGTTTAAATGGTAGTTCTGTTCAATAATGCAGCATTTTCATTCAGCAACATTAGAACCTTTAGCACCAATACTGACTGTTCCTACAAAGAAATACAACTCAGCTTTCTTCTCTGTTCTCCAGACTCGCTTCTCTTCTCCTGTTCCCACCCAGTTTATAGCACCAGTTGTCCAAAGACAGCAGTTATACTAGACTTGGCCCTCCCTCTCACTCTCACACTCACCAGGCCAGATCCCATTGATTTTACCTCCTGAACATTCCTACAAATCTACTCCCTTCTTCTTTATGCCACTTACGGCCTCATCAACTCTTGCCTGCACTACTCATGCATTCATTCATTCACTCATTCATTCACCACGTACCAAATGCCTGTAAGTGTCAGGCATGCTACTTGGAGTGTGGAGTCTAGTAGAAGGGTAGGGGATGAGTACAGAAAGCAGGGGGGCAATTTAGGAGGCTTTTACAATAATCCAGGAGAGATATTTGTGGTTTGGACCAGGGTGATGGCAGTTGAGGTGAGAAATGCTTGGACTGTAGATGCTTTAATATTTTGAATGTAGTAGGCTGGGTGTGGTAGCTCATGCCTATAATCCCAGCACTTTGGGAGGCCGAGGCAGTCAGATCACTTGAGGCCAGGAGTTTGAGACCAGCCTGACCATCATGGTGAAACCCTTGTCTCTACTAAAAATACAAAAATTAGCTGGGTGTGGTGGCACATACCTGTGGTCCCAGCTACTGGGGAGGCTGAGGCACAAGAATCGCTTGAACCAGGGAGGCGGAGGTTGCAGTGCGCCAAGATCTTGCCATTGTACTCCAGCCTAGGCAACAAGAGCAAAACCCCATCTCCAAAAATAAATAAATACAAATAAGAGAATGAGAGAAAAGAATTAGAACACTCTTGAGTTTTGCTGTGGGGTGAGAGGAGAAGAGATATGGAATAACAGCTGCAGAGAGTAGAAGTTGAGGGAATGTTTGTATAGTTAGTACATAGAGTACTAAGTAAAAAGGAAAAAAACTGAAAATGGAAAGAATTGAATTGCTGGAATGATGACCTTGAGCAGGTGTTTTTAAGGAAGTAGAAAGTTTGTCTCTGCATGAGCTCAGAGACAGTTTAGTGACAGGAAGGGAAGGCAAAATATGTGGCTACAGATGATGGTAGGTGGGGAGATGTCGTTGTAGAGGAAGTCCTCCCTTCCTCCTTCTTTCCAGATGGGTCTCTTTCTAGCCATGCTGGAATGCAGTGGCAAGATTGTAGCTCACTGTAACCTCCAACTCCTGGGCTCAAGCAATCCTCCTATAGCTGAGACTACAGAGGCACACCACTACGCCTCACTAATTTTTTAAAAATTTTATTAGAGAGGGGGGTATGTTGCCCAGGCTGGTCTTGAACTCCTGGCCTCAAGCCATCCTTCCATCTCGGCCTCTGATTGCTTTTTCTAAATGAAGAAGCAAGCTGAGAGTGAGGATGAGGGAGGAGGCAATGGAAGTTACAGGAGTTATGAAATAAATATGCAGAACAATTTAAGTGGAGAAAGCAAATACAATGTGTTCGCTGGGCAGCATCATGGACCCACTCAAGGTTCATGGTCCTGATGGAGTTACAAGGAGGCATGTCAGTATGGGTGTATAGTTTTCTTTTTTTATTCTTTTTGAGACGGAGTTTCGCTCATTGCTCAGGCTGGAGTGCAACTGCACTATATCCGCTCACTGCAACCTCCGCCTCCCAGGTTCAAGCGATTCTCCTGCCTCAGCCTCCCGACTTAGCCCAGCTAATTTTTCTATTTTTAGTAGAGACGGGGTTTCACCATGTTGGCCAGGCTGGCCTCAAACTCCGCACCTCAAGTGATCCGTCCGCCTCGCCCTCTCCAAATGTTGGGATTACAGGTGTGGGCCACCACGCCTGGCCCGGTGTATAGTTTTCTTCAGTCATGTTCAGCTACAGATTTGAGTGTATTCGAAGTTGTAGTTTTTACCAAAGTGTGAAGAGTTAGGCAATGAAGTTAATTTAATGGTAGTCAGGACAAGAAACAACCACCAAAGAAGTGAGGGTTTCACAAAGACGTTTTCACTCTTCTACAGTGAAGAGCCTGTAGAACAATGGATTCCAGGTAGAACGAGGGGACTGCACTGCCAAAGCTGGTGTCCCAGAGGGAGTGAAGTGGTAGAGAATGATGGTCCGAACCAGATAAATGAAACGGAGAATGACAGACAGGAAATGCTTGTGGTCACTGGTAGTAACAAGGTAATAGAAGTGCTGAACAAGCGTTGGCTCTCATTAAGGAACAAAACCTTTCCCCCTGGAGATTAGCATTTTCCTCGATATTGAGCATCTACTCCCACAACATCTTCTAAACACTGCGGACTACGGGCCCTTATTGTATTGACAGCTAAGTGCGAGATCGCGGGTTGAATGAATGACAAATGCCTTTCACGGATCCAAGTAAGCAGCACTCAGGAAACCTCAGCAGGTGGCAGCATCGAGGTTTAACTAACACATTACGCTTCATTATACAGGAATACACGAATACAGTCTCTTGCTGGGGGAAAAAGGCCAAAACCAAAGGCCTTTCCCTCACTACCGCTTCCTCACTCCACCATCCCAAGTGTCGCCGCTGAAGAGTGAAGGGAGGATCCGGCAGAGATTTACAGACGGACATCCTGACCAAGGGAGAGGTGACCATGAACGCGGGATCCGGCCATGCCTCCGCGGATCTCGCCCCTCCCGGGAGACTCGACCCGCGTTTTTGAAACCGAAACAAACCCGGCCCCACCCCCCGCCCTGCGGCCGCCGAAAAAACAGCACCGCTCTCTGGAGGCGTCCTAGCCGGCCACTCGAAGGTTCCCACAGACAGAGTCGGCCTCCCCGACCCCCTTCTCTTCTGGCTTCCTCGCTGCCCACCCTCATTCTCCGGGTGGAAGCCCCGCAACGAAGGGCCGGAGCCGCTTTTCTGCTAGCAAGTTGATTCACCTGCCCGCAGCTACGCCCGCCCCGCCCCCGGAAGTGACGGCGGCCGCGCGGACCTCCCTTTGTCCCGTCGGGCATCGCGGCGACGGCGGGAAGATGGCGGCGGCGGGTTCCCTGGATCGGAGCTTCGTGGAGCTAAGCGGAGCAGAGCGCGAAAGGCCGAGGCACTTTCGGGAATTCACAGTCTGCAGCGTTGGTACGGAAGTGGCCAGGAAGGGCGCGATCCTATCTGTACCCTCCGGCTCCTCTCATGGGTCCCAGGATCTCTGACTCCCTGGTTCATCCTCCTGAGTCTACATGCCTCTAGTCCCGGGATCAGAGATTCCTTGGCGTCTGATGTTTTCCTCTTCTTCGTATGTGTTGTCAGTCTGTCACCCTCTGCTTTGTCAGCTCCTTTAGTCCCTGTCATTTCTCGGAGGACGTGTGTGCAGTCTGACCACGTTCATTTTGCAGGGACTGCAAATGCCGTGGCTGGCGCCGCAAAATACAGTGAGAGCGCGGGAGGCTTTTACTACGGGGAGAGTGGCAAGTTGTTCTCCGTCACCAGAAACAGGTTCATTCATTGGTAAGTACTGTGGTTCGCCACACTCCCCTGGAAAGGTAGGGTTTTGTGTATAAATTTTCGTCGCTGTTCCCAAAGTGTCATTTTAGAAGCGGTAATTGACATTTAGGGAAAGAGAAAGGTTTTTTCAGTTCATATGAGAATCAGGGGACAACTGAGACACAGAGTTCTAGAAGAGGTAACCCCTACCCCATACACACACACACACACACACACACACACACACACACATCAAACATCAAACAACATTAAAAGCAGAGAAAATGTAGCTTAGGGGATAAAGCCCATAAGACCGGTTTTAAACAGGAATCCATTATGTTTTTATAGTGATTTACAGCTTTCTTCATTGTACATGTATGTTTGAGCTTCAATATGTCAGGCATTGTGCTAGGTACCAGGATGAAATGAACAAATACAACCACCATTTTCATCATGCAAGAAGTTATAGCAATGTCAGAATAGATGTGGATCCACTTTTCATGGAAGTTTTGTGGAGAAAAAAGACATTAAAACTAATGACCACAACACAGGTATATAAACACAAGTTTTCATACTTGCCCTAGAGGAAAAATACCGGGGTATGAGAGGCTGAGAGGACCAAATGTAATTAGTGGGGCAGGAAAAGTGTTTAAGGAATTCACAGTTACCCTGAGATCTGAAGGACACGAGGGTAGCCAGGCAAGGGGAGTGGACAGAGAGCAGTCCGGCAAGTAGGATCACCATATGCAAAGGTCGTAACTGGTGAGAATTTGGCAGGTTTGGAACTGACCAAAGATCTGTGTGGCTTAAGTGCAGTGGGTAGAACAGAAAGTGACGTGAGATACTGAGGTAGGAGAGGGAGGCAGGACTCTGATCATGAGGGACGCTTAGGCCATTTTTAAGGATTTTTGGATTTTATCCTAAGTACATTGAGTTATCATTGAAAGGTTTTTCAAGAAGAACATCAAAATTGCATTTTTGGATGGGAAGAGTTAACACTGGGGATTCCAAAAGGAGGGAGGGAGGGAAGCAAGGGTTGGAAAACCTATTGGGTACTGTGTTCAAAGCTTGGGCAGCAGGATCATTAGAAGCCCAAACCTCATGTATATAGGGATATACACACAGTATACTCATGTAACAAACCTGCACATGTATCCCTGAATCTAAATTTTTTCAAATGTATTTTTAGAAGATCTCAGTCTACTTTTGTGGAAAGTGGATTTGGATTAGATGGGTATAATAGGTATAATACAAAGAAAATTTTGCTCTTATGATGGCCTAAGTAAGAGTTGCTGGTGGCTCTCTTATGGGAATGACTGGAAATAAAAGTAGATGGACTCAAGATGCCTTTGGAAGATAGATTCACTAGGACTTGGTGGTGGATTGAATATGGGGTAAGGGATGGTAAAGGTTAAAGGAAAGAGCAAGGACAACTCCCTGGTGTCTGATGTGACTAACCAGATATGAGTGGGGAGGAGTTGCCATTTACAGAGAAAACATAGAAGATGGATTTTGGAAAGATACGAATAATTGTATCGGAAATAGTAAATCTGAAGTACCTGGGCAGCAGCCCTTTGAAAATGTCAAGTAGGCCTTGAAATTTATAGGTCTAAGGCTCAAAAGAGAGACTTATGTTAGAGATACAAATTTCATTTAATTAAGAACTGTTTTAGCTGGGCACAGTGACTCATACCTGTAATCACAGCACTTTGGGGGACTGAGGTGGGAGGATCTCTTGAGGCCAGGAGTTCAAGACCCCATTTCTTAAAAAAAAAAAGTTTTTTTTTGTTTTTGTTTTTTTTGAGAGACAGTCTGGTTCCATTGCCCAGGCTGGAGTACAGTGGTGCAATCACAGCTCACTGCAACCTTTGCCTCCTGGGTTCAAGTGATCCTCCCACCTCAGCCTCCCAAGTAGCTGGAATTACAGGTCTGCACCACCACGCCCAGCTAATTTTTGTATTTGTTTTTGTAGAGATGGGGTTTTACCTTGTTGCCTGGTCTGATCTCAAACTGCTGGACCTCTTCTTGGCCTCCCAACTTGCTGGGATTACAGGAATGAGCCACCATGTCCGGCTTGATTTTTTAAAAATAAGCCAGGCAGCGTGGCATGTGCCTTTCGTCTTAACTACTCAGGAGGCTGAGGTGAGAGGGTCTGATCATGCCACTACACTGCAGCTTGGGCAACAGGGAGAGACCCCATTTCTTTAAAAAAAGAAAGAAAGAAAATTTGCTTGCCTGTTATGTTTCAGTCAATTTTTACGGACTAGGGATAAAGCAGGGAACAAAACAAAGTCCCTGCTTTCGTGGAGGAAGATAGGCAACAACAATAATAACCAAAAAAACCCAAGTACATGTAGTTTTGTTACAGGAAAAGGGTCCTGATCCAGACCCCAAGGGAGGGTTCTTGGATCTCGCACAAGAAAGAATTCAGGGTGAGTCTGCAGTGCAAAGTGAAAGCAACTTTATTAAGAAAGTAAAGGAGGTGGGGCATGGTGGCTCATGCCTGTAATCCCAGCACTTTAGGAGGCCCAGGCGGGTGGATCACCTGAGGTCAAGAGTTCGAGACCAGCCTGACCAGTATGGTGAAACCCTGTCTCTATTAAAAATACAAAATTAGCTGGACATGGTGGCACATGCTTGTAATCCCAGCTCCTTGGGAGGCTGAGGCAGGAGAATAGCTTGAACCCAAGAAGTGGAGGTTACAGTGAGACGAGATCGCCTCATTGCGCCCCAGCCTGGGCAAACAAGAGTGAAACTCCATCTCAAAAAAAAAAAAGGAAAGGAGTAAACTACTCCTTTACAGAGCAGCCCTAGAGGGCTTCTGGTTGCCCATTTTTATGGTTATTTCTTGATGATATGCTAAACAGGGGTGGATTTTTTTTTTTTTTTTTAAATAGAGATGGGGTTTCTCCATCTGGGCCAGGCTGGTCTTGAACTCCTGACCTTAGGTGATCCACCCACCTCGGCCTCCCAAAGTGCTGGGATTACAGGCGTGAGCCACCGCGCCCAGCGAGGGATGGATTATTTATCCCTCCATTTTTTAGACCATATAGGGTAACTTCCTGCCATTGCCATGACATTTGTAAACTGTCATGGCATTGGTGGGAGTGTAGGCAGTGAGGACAACAGGCGGTGAGTCTTGTCGCAATTTTGGTTTTGGCTGGCTCTTTCACTGCAACCTGTTTTATCAGCAAGGTCTTTATGACCTGTATTTTGTGCTGACCTCCTAATGCATCCTGTGGCTTAGAATGCCTTACCTGTCTAGGAATGCAGCCCAGTGGGTTTCAGTCTCATTTTACCCAGCTCCTATTCAAGATGGAGTTGTTCTGGTTCACACGCCTCTGACAGTTTGTCAGTTGATAAATGGAATAGGGGAAAGGGGACAACGTAGGGGGAAAGAGGAATACCTGTGGGAGTTATGTTTTATGTAGGGTGGTTGGGCAAGAGCCAGGGGTAAGTTGACATTTGAGCAGAAGAAAGGATATCTGGGGAATTAGTATTTCAGGTAGAGCCTTTCAAAGAAAAGGAATAAAGAGTGCAAAGAACCCTGAGACAGAAGCTTGTTGTGTTCAAAGAGTGGAAAGGAGCCAGGAGTCAGCGGCTGAGTGAACAAAGCGTAGAATAATAAGAAAGAGATAGCTGAGGGCCAGATCAGGGCTTTGTTGTTTATTTTAAGCTTTGGCTTTTACTCTGAGTAAGATGGAAAGAAGCTGTGGAAGATTCAAGTGGAGGAATAACGTGTTCTTTTTTTTTTTTTTTTGAGATGGAGTTTCGTGTTGCCCAGGCTGGAGTGCAGTGGCACAATCTTGGTCACCACAACCTCTGCCTCCCAGGTTCAAGTGATTGTCCTGCCTCAGCCTCCCAAGTAGCTGGGATACAGGCATGCACCACCACAACCAGCTAATTTTGTATTTTTTGTAGAGATGAGGTTTCTTCATGTTTGTCAGTCTGGTCTCCAACTGCCAACCTCAGGTGATCCACCCGCCTCAGCCTCCCAAAGTGCTCGGATTACAGGCATGCACCACTGCACCTGGCCTAAGATCTGGGTTTCTAAAGGATTGCTGTGACTGCTGTGTTGAGAATAGAGTGTGGTGGGGGAAAGGGTGGATGCAGGAGACCAATTAGGAGGCTGGTGCTACAATCCAGACAAGAGATGATGGTGGTTTAGATCAGGGTGGTGGTGACAGAGGCAGTGAGAAATGTTCTGATTGCAGATATGTTTTCAAGCTGAATTTGTTAGAATTACTATTGCATTGGATGGAGCGTATACAGAAAGAAAAGAGTCAGGTAAGCCCCAGATTTTTGGCTTGAGCAGTTGAAAGTTATGGAGATGTCATTAATTGAAATGGAAAAAAGTGTAGGTGAAGCAGGTATTTTTGTTTGTTTGTTTTCTTCAGGTTCAGAGGGTCAAGGAATTCTGTTTTGGACAGGTGTAATCTGAGATACCTGTTAGATATCCAAGTGAGTGTTGAAGCAGTAATCAGGAGTTGAGTGGAGAAGTTGGGCTGAAGATAAAGATTGCAAACTTGTTGGCATTAAATGGTGCTTAAAGCTGTTCTACTGAATGAGATCACCTACAAAGTGAGAATAAATTCGGATTTTCCACTTCTGCACTATTATTGTCAGCTAAGTGTTCATTGTGGGGGGCTGTCCTGTACACTGTAGGGTGTTAAACAACATTCCTGGCCTCTACCCTCTGCATACCAATAGCACATCTATACCCCCACTTCTACCCCAGTTATGATAACCAAAAATATCTCCAGATTGTTTAATATCCTGGGGAGTGAGGCAGAATCGTCCCCAGTTGAGAGCCACTTGAGTGGTCTGGGACTGAACCCTGGGACACGCCAACATGTAGAATAATGAGGAACCAGCAAGGAATCCAAGGAGTAACTGAAATGGTTGTTGAACAAAGAATGTGGCATCCCAGAAGCTAAGGGAAATACTTCAAGGAGGAGGAGAGTGAAAAACTTGTCGATGTTGCGTTTAAGCCAGGCAAATTGAGAAATGAAAATTGGCCTTTACATCATGGAGATCGTTGGTGACCAGGTCAGGAATTACTGCAGTAGTCGTACAAAAGCCTTGGTGGAGTGGGTTCAAGAGAGAAAGGAGAGGAGTTGTGAGTATAGAACAACTCTTTCAAGGCGTATTGCTGTAAGGGAAGTGGAGAAATCACATGGTAGCTGGAGAGCAAGGGAGGAACGTGGAGAAAATATAATAATATAGTCTGTGTGCAGTTGGGAATGCAGTAGATGCAGTTGAGAGCAATCACTATAGGAAAGGGATTTGGGAAATTAAGAAGGTGGAGTATTAGGATAATTGGATATTGTTTGTTCATTTATTTGCTCTTTTTTAGAGTCAAAGTTTCACTCTGTCACCAAAGCTGGAGTACAATAGCACAGTCATGGCTTACTGCAACCTTGAACTCCTAGCTCCCATCACCGCTTCCCAAGTGGCTAGGATTACAGACGGGCATCACCATGCCTGGCTAATTTTTTTTTTATTTTATAGAGATAGGATCTTGCTGTGTTGCCCAGGCTGATCTCGTACTCCTGGGCTAAAGAATCCTTCTGTTTTGGCCTCCCAGGATGCTGGAATTATAGGCATGAGCCACTGTACCTGGCCCTGATATTGAAATCATTAAGAATTATGGCAAGAGTAGTGTGGGAGAGAGTGACAGTGGGCCAGGAGCAAAAATCAACTGCAGTGAGCATGAGTAGCAGGTAGTATCTGATTCCATGAGCTTCAGAGCTGAGTGGTTCGATTAGGAGAGGAGGAACAGTGGCCTAGAATGCTAGTGGGGAGCAAGGACATCTGTATTTTTTCCTTGAGGCCCCACTACAAAGGGCATGGTAGAGAAAACTCTGGGGTCACTGTCCTCACGGGATATCTAGGATCCAACTTTTACCATAAGGCAGGAAAGCAAAGGAATATTCAGAGATGAAGTTGAGGATCCAGAAAATTACGCTGATGCCATGAGTTACCAGAAGCAAAGTAGCTCTGGAAATCATCAGAGCTGAAAAGATACTTACATCCTTGGGAGTAGGTAAGATGTGCCTTGGGAGAAAGTGTACAGTGAGAGAAGATGATCCAGGATCAAGGTTTGAGGAAGTCTAGTATATAGGGGTCAGGTCAAGGAGAAGGGGAAGAAATGGACAGGAATGTGGGAGGAAAACTGGGAGAGGGTAGTACCATAGGATTCATGAGAAGAGATTGTTTTAAAAAGAAAGGCTTCTGTAGTGTGGAGAAAAAAAAAGAATAAAAAATTAAAAGGAAGGCAAGATCAAGTATGTGGAATGCTGCTGAGAGATCAAGTAAGAGGGCCGGGCACCGTGGCTCATGCCTGTAATCCCAGCACTTTGGGAGGCTTAGGTGGTTGGATCACCTGAGGTCAGGAATTTGAGACCAGCCAGGCCAACATGGTGAAACCCCGTCTCTACTAAAAATACAAAAATTAGCCAGGCATAGTGGCGAGTGCCTGTAGTTCCAGCTACTCAGGAGGCTGAGGCAAGAGAATCGCTTGAACCCTGGAGGCAGAGGTTGCAATGAGCTGAGATGACTCCATTGCACTCCAGCCTGAGCAACAAGAGCGAAACTCCATCTCAAAAAAAAATCAAGTAAGAGAAAGACTGAAGAGTCCGTTGGAATTGGTGTATTGACTTTGACAAGAAGAGGTGTGGCAGCGGCAAAAGCCAGATTTAGTAGGCTTAAGAGTAGGAGGGATGTGAGGAAAAAGAAAGCTTGGCTATGAAGGGGAATGGAGAGGATGGGATAACTGGATTGTGAATGAGGGGAGGCCAGGAAACAGCTTATTTGAATGGTGATGGAAGGCCCTGGAAGCAGGAGAGGCGGATACAGGAGAAATATGCAGAGAAAGCCAGAAGCTGGCCTTTAGTTGCTGGAAGGAGACTTCTCTTTTGGAAAGGATGCAGGTAATATGTAGATATGGCAATGGGAAGTTAAGGTACTCCCAGCAATGGTGCGTGCTATGGTTCCAGACCTACACCCGGCAGAGTTGCACCTGAAGAAGGTTACCTGCATCCCAGCACACTTCTGGCTTTGTTTAAGCACAGTATTTATTGTCATTTCTTCTTCAGGCATGTGATATACTGTGAGTTATTTTCTGTCACTTTGAAGCTCTTTTTTTAAGGATTGATAGATTTTTTAAAATTTTTAACAAAATGTCCTTTTTTTCTGGTTCTGCTTTAAACTGTGTTTTCCACTGGGCTGTGTATTCCTTAACAAGATCGGATAAATCTTAAAACTCTTTTTAGCTAGGCCGGGTTCGGTGGCTCACACCTATAATCCCAGCACTTTGGGAGGCTGAGGCGGGCGGATCATGAGGTCAGACGTTCGAGACCAGCCTAGTCTCATATATTTCAGTGCAATAGTCAGTGAGAAAGAAAAGCATAAAGTTTTCAAACAAATGTCTCTTTTTTAACAGGAAGACCTCTGGAGATACATTGGAGCTGGTGGAGGAGTCACTGGACGTAAATCTGTTGAATAACGCTGTTCGCCTAAAATTCCAAAATTGCAGTGTCTTACCTGGAGGGGTTTATGTCTCTGAGACTCAGAATCATGTGATAATCTTGATGTTAACCAATCAAACAGTGCACAGGTTACTTTTACCACACCCTTCCCGGATGTATAGGAGTGTAAGTTGGCTAAGTACAGTATCTTTTATTTCCCAGATTACTCTGGGTGTCACAAATTGAATGCTAGAGCAATATCCTTCGGAATTGAAGGAAATTTGGATTCTTGTTATCGCTCACCAAGCATACTTTGATAGTTACCACTTAAAATCATCAAGGATACATTTTGAGTTGAGAATTAGTTTTCATTAAAAAGAACAGCTTTCTTCTTAGGCTTGACAGTTTTTTATTTTAAAAACTTATTTAGGAATAGAGAGGAACTGAGCAAAATTCTGGTTATTTTGATTTAATAGGTTTTTCTTTTTAATTACTCAACAGGAATTGGTAGTTGAAAGTCAGATGCAGTCAATATTCACTGACATTGGAAAAGTTGATTTCACAGATCCTTGCAACTATCAATTAATTCCAGCAGTACCTGGAATATCTCCTAATTCTACCACCTCAACAGCCTGGCTTAGCAGTGATGGGGAGGCCCTGTTTGCTTTACCATGTACTTCTGGGGGAATCTTTGTTCTTAAGCTACCTCCTTATGACATACCTGGTAAGAATGGGAACTGAGCATGGATTTAACATTAAACAAGGAATGTTAATATTGAAACAGACCTTAAAAGTTCAACCTCCTCATCCAGTGCAGGGATTGCATCTCTTCATCATCCCCAGAACTGGTCATTCATTATTGCTTGCCTGATGAGTCCCTAATGCTTTACTTTTATACAGTGGATAAGGAACTATAAAGCATTTGGAGCATGGGAAAACAAATAGACAAGTATAAGACAGCCTATTCTAAATCCTGTAGTAAAGATGAGTTGCCTAATTGTCTGCCCTGAGATAGAGGCATTATAACATCATAATTAAATTAATTGAAACAAAGAAGTTCAATACCTTGCACAAAGTCACCACTATGTCTTGCCTGGATTATTGCATTAGTTTCCTAAATGCCTCCCCAGATCTGTCCTTAACCCTCTTCAGAAACTTCTCAGGTGGACTGATATATTTAAAACCCAAATTGGGTCATGTCACTGTACTGTGTAATGCCATCTTTTATATAGTGCAGTGACATGATCCAACTTTTTTTTCTTTCTTTCTTTCTTTTGAGACAGAGTCTCACTCTGTTGCTCAGGCTGGGGTGCAGAGGTGCAATCTTGACTCACTGTAACCTCCACCCACCAGGTTCAAGCGATTCTCGTGTCTCAGTTTCCTGAGTAGCTGGGATTATGGGCACCTACCACCATGCCCAGCTAATTTTTGAATTTTTAGTAAAGACGAGTTTCACCAAGTTGACTAGGCTGGTCTCGAACTCTTGACCTCAAGTGATCCGCCTGCCTCAGCCTCCTAAAGTGCTGGGATTACAGGTGTGAGCCACTGCACCTGGCCAACAATAACCCAACTTGGGTTTTAAATATATTATGTTATGCTGAATAAACCCAGAGTCCTTACAGTGGCTTAGAATGACTCACTGCTCTCTCTCTAACTTCATCTGTTCACTCTTCACCTCCTCTTCAGCCACATGCCTTCTTGCAATTCCTTGAATATGCCAGGGACACCCCTCTGAGGCATTTGTTTAGTATAGTCAGCTACTAGCTTGGGTCATTCCCTCAGCTCCTTTAGGTCTTCACTTAATGTCACCTCGTTGAGGCCTTCACTGAACACCCTTTTAAAACTGCAGTGCCCCTGCCTGCCCTCCCTACACCTTGGCATTCTGTGTACTCCTTTTGTGTCTTATTTTTCTCACTTACTACCATTCTGCTTAATTTGACTGTTTCTGCTTCTCCCCTTCCCCCAAAGGAATGTAAGTTCCATGAGGACAGGAGTTTTAAAATTTGTTTTGTTTACTGCTATGTCACCAGCATCTAGAACTGTGCCTGGCACATGAAAGGTACCTAGTGATTGTTTTGGAAAGAATGAAGTGATTCTGCTGGGTGACAATACGGGTTACAGTCTGTAAAAGGCAAACATTTCCACAAGAAGTATAAAAATGCTATTTTTATTGATCTAATAATAATTCAAAATAGTTTAGGTGTGATACATGTAGGAAAGTTACATCCTAAAGCTTTGTTAGTACAGAAATACAGAATCCTGTTGCCTATTATAAAGACCTTGTTCATGGTTACATCATTCTTGCGTTTGGGTTTCTCTAAGTGTGATCAAAAGGTGCCTTGGATATCATTGCAGGGATGGTGTCAGTTGTGGAACTGAAGCAGAGTTCAGTAATGCAACGATTGCTTACAGGCTGGATGCCAACAGCTATCAGGTGAGTGGTGTCTGGCAGGTGAATCAAAGGGCCCAAGAATTTAATCTTTTTGCACTGATTGGCAGTTGTTGCTTCCAGTCTTATTCCAAGGCAAACATTATACTAAAAAGGAGAACAGTCAGAATAACATCAAATTCCGTCTGAGGAAAGCCACACTCCCGAGCCCGTTTCCTCTGCAGTTGGATGCCTTGACATCATAAACCGGCCTACTGTTTATATTCTCACAATATCCAGTTCAGTGCTCTGCCCTGACTTACCCAAATCCAGTGTTGTGTAAAATTGTTAGAAGTAGAAAGTTTTTGATGGTTAAAGGAAAATAATACAAGAGGAAACAGTCTTCCATTGTTATGTAGAGCCTTTTAAATTTTATTATAGTAATTGGTGATAAATCAAATAGAAATGTAGTTGTCTTCTACCAGCATATAAGCTCTTGGTCCTCCTGCTAAGCATGAACATTTATAATTTTATATTTCTTGAATTGCAAATTCTAATGATTAGATTCTTTGCAACAGTAGAACTCTTAAAACAGGACCTTATGTTTTAGGGGTGACCAGTCGCCTTCAGATCGTCCCCTCAGTCTTGCTGTTCATTGTGTGGAGCATGATGCCTTCATCTTTGCTCTGTGTCAGGATCACAAGCTACGAATGTGGTCTTACAAGGTAAGTGCTATGTCTATGGTTGCTGTGGGTGAAAATATGAGAATTGAAATAAATCTTGCTGTTTCTCTTAAAGATTATCACATCAGTTGGTTTGGAAATTATTGGTCACTTCCAGATTCAGACAGTTTCATTTAGCTTTATTTTGCATATATTTTCCTCCTAACCTAGTATCTTTTTATTTGGAAAAATTATCAATCTTACAGGGACACTGAAAGAGTAGTACAAAGTATACCTTTCACTTTTTTTATTTTTTTTATTTTTTGAGACAGTCTCATTTTGTCACCGAGGCTGGAGTGCAGTGGCATGAATACAGCTCACTGCAGCCTAAGTAATCCACCCACCTCACCTTAAGTAATCCACCCACCTCACCTCCTCAAATACCTGGGACTATAGGCACACACTACCACACAGAGTCTCGCTCTGTCACCCAGGCTGGAATGCAATGGCGCAATCTCACCTCACTGCAATCTCCGCCTCCTGGGTTCAAGCAATTCTCCTACCTCAGCCTCCCGAGTAGCTGGGATTATAGGTGTGCATCACTGCACCTGGCTAATTTTTATATTTTTGGTAGAGATGGGGTTTCACCCTGTTGACCAGGCTGGTCTTGAACTCCTGACCTCAGGTGATCCACCCGCCTTGACCTCCCAAAGTGCTGGGATTACAGATGTGGGCTACCATGCCCAGCCCATGTTAGCCCTTTTCAAACAAAAACCTGTAAGGTCTTTTAGCAGATAAACTAGATAGAATGGTAGATATAATGAAAGGTCCATCCTTTCAAAAGGTATGTTATTCTAGTCTGAATATTCTTTGAATACCACCTATTAACTGTTTTCTTGGGCAGGAGCAGATGTGCCTGATGGTAGCTGACATGCTGGAGTATGTCCCTGTGAAGAAAGACCTTCGACTCACTGCTGGGACTGGACACAAATTACGGCTGGCCTATTCCCCTGCCATGGGACTCTACCTAGGCATATACATGCATGCACCAAAACGAGGACAGGTATGAAACAAATAAGACACATACCAAGTTATTCTGTGCGTACTGATGTGGGGAAATGGCTGTAGACTCAGTGAGTCTGCTCAAGCTCTTTGCACTAACCTAGATGTGTTTCTGAGGTGATGGTTGGGTTTTATGTTACTATGTGAATTAGAAGACCTTGAAGAAGGGGTCAGTATGAAAGGAAGCAGAGAGTTTAAGGCAATATGAAAAGAAAAGTTCATCAAAACTAAACAAGAAGAGCAAATTAAGAAGTCTAGGTGAAAAAACAGAATTACTGAAAGGGATGTAGGTGTTAAGTGGTTAAGTTAATTTTTCTAAATAAATTTGCTCATCATCCAGACAGTAGCTGCTGTATATAGATGAGATGTGTAGGATGTGATGTAATAGGGTAATCATATAATAAACAGCCATTTGTTGGGTATCGTGTGCTTGGCGTTGTGCTAGGCCCTTTTGGACATTAATAATAGCAAACACTTGGATTGTGCTTACTCTGGGCTCGTACGCAATATGCATATTATCCATTTAATCCTAATAGCCCAGTGAGGTAGGGTCTGTCTCCCTTACTGTGCAGGAGCTCTGACTCCCCCACTGATTCACCATGCTAGGTCACTGCCCTTCCTGGATGCCCTTTTCACTTCTGTTAGGCTCTCATAGCCCACTCCACGTTGCTCCTCTAATGTGGATGCCCTCCTTACCCTGTTTGGGCCCTGAGACCACCAGACTGCCCCCGTGCAATGGACCTCCTCCTCACTCAACCTGAGTTTCCACCCTGCACCAAGCTTTCTGTACACGTGGAAGCCCTCTCAAACTGTTCCTACTCCTCCACCCCAAGCCAGGCGGTTCCACATGTGGACACTCTGCTCAGGTCCTTAGACTCCTGCTTCATCACACTCGGCCACATCCCTCTGCACACATGCCCTTCCCAGTCGCTAGTGTTCTCACTCCTGTGCTGAGACAGGCCTGCGCCAGTGTTGCCTTCAGCCTGTTTAGACTGACTCCCTGTGCCGAACTCCAGCCCCCAGGTTCCAACCCCTACCTTCTGGCCAGCAAAGATACCTACTTTGCTGTAGGTACCTATTGGTTTTTGGACTGGATTGCTCAGGAACAGAATGGAAGGGAAGAGGAAGAGCTCATTCTTGCAGTTTTTTCCTAATATTATGGCCCAAAGGTATCATACTATGAAGACATTTATCTTGATTGCATATAATTAGTCTGTTCTCTCTTCTGGAGGACACCCCTTGAACTGTTTGAACACACCTGTCTGCCTGCCCTAAGTATACTCTTCTCTGTGTGTAGGCTGTGGGTGGTAGGAGAATTGACTCTACTCTGACTTCCTTAGTTCGTTCCATGTTATTCATGTAACATCCTGTTGATCACTCTCCTCAACATGTCACAATTAGTTTGTCACACTAAAATAGTGGTTCTCAAACTTTTGGCCTCAGAACCCTATTACACTTAAAAATTACTGAGAACTGCAAAGAGCTTTTATTTATGTGGGTTGTATCTATGGATATTTAACTTATTAGAAATTAAAACTGGCTGGATGTTGACACATTTTATTATGCAGTGTCTAAATTACTGTTTTTGGGGGTAATCCCCAAGACCACCTCACCTCCACATCCAGTAATACTCTGAAAGGACTCATAAGGCTCAGTCTGTAGTTGTGCTGACAGCTAAGATTTATTACAGTGAGAAGATACAAAGCAAAGTTAGCAAAGGGAAAAGGCACACGGAGTAATGTCTGAGGCCAGACACAAGCATCTAAGAGTCCTCTCCCAGTAGAATCTCATAGGACATGCTTAATTCTTCCAGCACTGAACTGTGATGACATGTATAAAGTATTGTCTCCCAGGAAAGCTTGCTAGAGGCTCAGTGCCCAAGATTTTTATTGGGGGCTGGTCATAGAGGGACCCTCTGCCTAGCATGTACCAAATTTCCAGGCTCCTGAAAGGAAAACAAATGTTCCACATAAGCTACATTGTTTGTGCAAGCAGTCTAGACACAGTGAACCATCCTTATCAGTTAGGGAACCATGGGAACACTGCCAACTTTGCAAGCAAGCTTTTCTTTTCTTTTTACCTTCTGTAACATCAGAAATTCCTGCTCAGCTTTCCTTTTTTTTTTTTTTTGAGATGGAGTCTCTCTTGCTCAGGCTGGAGTACAGTGGCGCGATTTCAGCTCACTACAACCTCTGCCTCCTGGGTTCAAGCAGTTCTCCTACTGCAGATAGCTGGGATTACAGGCACATGCCACCATGCCTGGCTTAACTTTTTGTATTTTTTTAGTAGAACTGGGGTTATGCTATGTTGGCCAGGCTGGTCTCGAACTCCTGACCTCAGGTGATCCGCCCCTCTCACCCTCCCGAAGTGCTGGGAATACAGGCATGAGCCAGCGTGCCTGACTGCCCTTTTTTTAGGTTTGGGGGTACATGTGAAGCTTTGTCATATAGGTGAACTCATAGTTGAAAAAACACGTTCTTTGAATGAAGAGACCTTCCAAACAGGTTTGTGTGAGCAACATGGCTGTTTATTCACCTGGGTACAGGTGGGCTAAGGTGGAAAAGGGCATTAGCAAAGGGCAGTGGGATAGGAGTTGGTTTTATAGGTTTGAGTAGTTTTTTTTGGTGGCGGGTGGGAGTGTTGCAGAGTAAGTTCAGTTACAGTGGCAGGGTTGGGTGAGAGGTGTTTACATTATCATAAGAACAGTTAAGATGGCAGGGTTGGGTAAGGGGCTTGTCCAGGGAAGCTTCGCTGGGCGATTAGGGACAATGGTGAACGCAGGTAGAGGGTGGGAGTCATCAGCTGAGGCAAGCAGGACTTCAGACTTTCAGGCTCCAGGCTTACATATGGAGACCTGACACTCATGTCATGGGGCTCTGTTGTACAGATTATTTCATCACTTAGGAATTAAGCCCAGTACCCAGTAGCTACCTTTTCTGCTCCTCTCCCTTCTCCCAACCTCCACCCTCAGTTAGACCCTAATGTCTGTTGTTTTCTTCTCAGTGTTCATAAGTTCTCATCATTTAGTTCCCATTTATAAATGAGAACATGTGGTGTTTGGTTTTCTGTTCCTGCATTATTTTGCTGAGGATAATGGCCTCCACCTCCATCCGTGTTTCCACAAAAGACATGATCTTGTTCTTTTTTGTGGCTGCATGTATTCCACGATGTATGTGTACCACATTTTCTTTATCCAGTCTTTCGTTGATGGGCATTTAAGCTGATTCTGTGTCTTTGCTATTATGAATAGTACTGCATTGAACATTCATGTGCATGTGTCTTTATGGTTTGTATTACTTCAGGTTATATACCCAGTAATGGGATTGCTGAGATGAACGGTAGTTCTGTTTTTAGTTCTTTGAGGAATTGCCACATTGCTTTCCACAGTGGTTGAATTAATTTACACTCCCACCAATGGTGTATAAATGTTCCCTTTTCTCTGCAACCTTGCCAGCATCTGTTATTTTTTGACTTTTTAATAGCAATTCTGACTGGTGTGAGATGGTAGCTCATTGTGGTTTTGATTTGCATTTCTCTAATGACCAGTGATCTGAACTTTTTTCATATGCTTGTTAGCCGCATGCATCTTTTGAAAAGTGTCTGTTCATGTCTTTTGCCCACTTTTTAATGAGGTTGTTTGCTTTTCTTTGTACATTTAAGTTTCTTATAGATGTTGGATATCAGACCCTTGTCGATGCATAGTTTGCAAATATTTTCTCCCATTCTGTGTGTTGTCTGTTTACTCTTTTGATAGTTTCTTTTGCTGTGCAGAAGCTTTTAAGTTTAATTAGATCCCACTTGTCAATTTTTGCTTTTGTTGAATTGCTTTTGGTGTCTTTGTCATTAAATCTTTGCTTCTTCGTATGTTTAGGATGGTATTGCCTATGGTTGTCTTCCAAGGTTTTTATAGTTTTGGATTTTACATTTAAGTCTTTAAAATCCATCTTGAGTTGATTTTTATACATGTAAGGAAGGGGCCCAGTTTCAGTCTTCTCATTTGCCCATTTTTTAATTGGTTTATTTGTCTTTTTTGTTATTGAATTGTAAGAATTCTGTAAACAGGCCAGGTGCAGTGGCTCACACCTGTAATCCCAGCACTCTGGGAGTCTGAGGTGGGCAGATCACTTGAGGCCAGAAATTTGAGAACAGCCTGGCCAATACAGCAAAACACCATCTCTATTAAAAATGCAAAAATTAGCCAGATATGGTGGCATGTGCCTGTAATTCCAGCTACTCACTAGGCTGAGGCACAAGAATTGCTTGAACCCCAGAGGCAGAGGTTGCAGTGAACCAAGATCACAACACTATACTCCTCCATCCTGGCAACACTGTGTCTCAAAAAAAAAATGATACTATAATCTTAATCTTATAGGGCCACCATTGGATATGTGGTCCATCTACCAGAGCATCATTATATAGTATGTAACGATATTATTCTGGATCTAAATCTCTAATCAGATTTATGATTTACAAGTAGTATCTTCCACCATGTGAGCTGTCTTTTCACTTTCTTGATGTTTTCCTGTGAAGCACAAGCTTTTAATTTTGATAAAGTCCAAATTATTTTTTCTTTTGTTGCTTTTTTTATTTTTGAGACAGAGTCTTCCTCCGTCACCAGGCTGGAGTGCAGTGGCATGATCTCGGCTCACCGCAACCTCCGCCTCCCACATTTATGCAATTCTCCTGCCTCAGCCTCCTGAGTAGCTGGGACTACAGATGTGCACCACCACACTCAGCTAATTTTTGTATTTTTAGTAGAGATGGGGTTTCACCATGTTGGCCAGGATGGTCAATCTGTTGACCTCGTGTCCGCCTCAGCCTCCCAAAGTGCTGGGATTACAGGCGTGAGCCACCGCGCCCGGCAATTTCTTTTGTTGCTTTTGTTCATGGTGTCATACCTTAAGAATCCTTTACCAAATATAAGGTCATAAAGATTTACTCTTATGTTTTCTTATCAGAGTTTTATACTTTTAGCTTTTCTATTTAAGACTTTGATTCATTTTTTAATTTTGTGCATTTTTTTAAAATTGTGAGGTAAGCATTCAGCTTCATTCTTTTGCTTGTAGATGTCCAGTTTTCTCAGCACCATTTTTTGAAAAGATAGTTCTTAACACATTGAATGGTCCTGGCACACTTCTCAACGTCATTTGACCTTAGAAACCTGGTTTTATTTCTAGACTCTCAATTCTGTTCCATTGATCTATATATCTGACCCTGTGCCAGTACCATACTGTCTTGATTATTGTTACTTTGTAGGAAATTTTGACACCAGGAAGTGACAGCCCTCTTACTTTGTTATTCTTTTTCAAGATTGTTTTGGCTATTCTGGGTCCCATTCAATTCCGTATGAGTTTTAGAATCAGCTTGTCAGTTTCTACAAAGAAGTCAGCTGAGATTCTGATAAAAATTGGGTTGCCTCTATAGATGATACTACAAAGTATTGCTACTTAGCAATATTAAGTATTTTGATCCATGAACATGGGATGCTTTAGTTTTCAGAGTATAAGTTTTATACTTTTGTTAAATTTATTCTTAAATATTTGATTCTTTTTGATGCTATTGTAAATGAAATTTTCTTGATGCTTTTTTAAATGAAATTATTTTCTTTCTTTTCTTTTTTTTTTTTTTTTTTTTTTTTTTTTTTTTTTTTTTTTTTTTTTTTTTTTTTTTTTTGAGACGGAGTCTTGCTCTATCATCAGGCTGGAGTGCAGTGGTGCAATCTCGGCTCACTGCAACCTCCGCCTCCTGGGTTCAAGCGATTCTTCCGCCTCAGCCTCCCGAGTAGCTGGGACCACAGGCCCATGCCACCATGCCTGGCTATTTTTTGCACTTTTAGTAGAGACAGGGTTTCACCATGTTGGCCAGGATGGTCTCGATCTCTTGACCTCGTGATCTACCCGCCTCGGCCTCCCAAAGTGCTGGGATTACAGGCGTGAGCCGCCGCGCCCGGCTGAAATTATTTTCTTA
The DNA here is from genome assembly GCA_004027835.1 of Alouatta palliata. Lineage (NCBI taxonomy): Eukaryota > Metazoa > Chordata > Mammalia > Primates > Atelidae > Alouatta > Alouatta palliata. The sequence goes on from PVKV010021542.1 coordinate 33,572, forward strand.
ATTTCATTTTCAGAGTGCTCATTGGAAGTTTATAGAAATGCAGTTGATTTTTGCATATAGATATTGTACCTTGCAACCTTGCTGAACTCATTTATTCTGATAGATTTTATAGTGAATTCCTTAGAATTTTCTTTATACAAGATAATGGCATTTGCAAATAAACTTTACAGTGGCTCACTCCTATAATCCCAGCACTTTGGGAGGCCGAGGTGGGCAGATTGCTTGAGTTCAAGAGTTCCAGACCAGCCTGGGCCACAAAGTGAAACCCTGTCTCTACAAAATAGCAAAAATTAGCTGAGTGCAGTGGCTCGTTCCTATTGTCCCAGCTACTTGAGGGGCTGAGATGGGAGGATCACTTGAGCCTGGAAGGTTGAGGTTGCAGTGATCCTGATTGCCTCACTGCACTTCAACTTAGGCAACAGTGAAACCCTGTTTTTTAAAAAAAGTTATTTTATTACTTCCTTTCTAATCTAAATGCCTTTTCTTTCTTTTCTTTTCCTTCTTTCTTGTGGGTTTTTTTTTTCCCCTGGAGGGAGATGAGTGCTAATTCTCTTGGCTAGATCCTCCAGCACAGTGTTGAATAGAGTGGCAAGAACTGACATCTTTTTTTTTTTTTTTTTTTTGAAACAAGCTTTCACTCTGTCACTCAGGCTGGGAGCACAGTAGCGCAATCTCAGCTCATTGCACTTCCTAGTTCAAGTGATTCTCCCACCTCAGCCTCCTGAGTAGAGTAGCTGGAACTCTGGGCACGCACCACCCTGCCCAGCTAATTTTTGTATTGCTATTGTTTTTTGGTAGGGACAAGGTTTCACCTTGTTAGTCATGCTGTAAGTCTTTGTCTCGTTTCTGATTTTTATTACTAAGGGGGAAGTTGTCAGTGTTTCACCATTGAGTATAATGCTAGCTACAAATTTTTCTTTTTTTCATTGTGATGCAACAGTGGGCTGTGAATTTTTTTTGAGACAGTGTCTCACTCTGTCACCCAAGTTGGAGTGTAGTGGCGTAATCTCAGCTCATTGCAACCTCCACCTCTCAGGCTCAAGCGATCCTCCCACCTCAGCCTCCCAAGTAGCTGGGACCACAGGTGCATGCCACCAGGCGTGGCAAATTTTTTTGCATTTTTGGTGGAAACGAGGTTTCGCCATGTTACCCAGGCTGGTCTCAAACTCCTGCGCTCAAACGATCTACTACTCACCTCGGCCTCCCAACGTGCTTTGGGAATACAGGCCCAAACGATAGCGCCCAATCTGAATTTTTCACAAGTGTCCTTTATCATGTTGAAGAGTTTCCCCTTTATTCCTAGTTTCTTGAGTGTTTTTCTCATGAAAGGGTGTTCAGTTTGGTCCTACTGCCTTCATTCATGTTAAGACACCAGTAATTTTACTCACCATTGGTCTTGCATCATTGATGCAAATATCAACAAAATGAAAAAGGCAAATAATGTGGTATTATTATGAAAAGGGTTTGGGCCAGGTGCGGTGGCTGCCTGTAATCCTAACATTTTGGGAGGCCAAGGCAGGCAGATCACCTGAGGTCAGGAGTTTGAGACCAGCCTGGCCAACATGGTGAAACCCCGACTCTACTAGAAATACAAAAATTAACCGGGTGTGGTGGCAGGTGCCTGTAATTCTAGCTACTTGGGAGGCTGAGGCAGGAGAATTGCTTGAACCCATATGGTGGAGGTTGCAGTGAGCCAAGATGGCACCATTGTACTCCAGCCTGGGCAACAAAAGTGCAACTCCATCTCAGAATTTAAAAAAAAAAGAAAGAAAAGGGTTTTGACATCATTGACCCCCTCAGATGATCTCAGGGACCTCTAGGAATCTATGGACCACATTTTGAGAACTACTGCTCTAAAGGTCAAATCTGGAATTGAATGTTCAGGAGTGTGTCAAATTGAGCAGAGCTGTTACTTCCTTTGTTTTGAGCATTATGATTCTTCATTGAGGCCAAAAATCAGAATAACTTTTTTGACAGCTGTGTAACAGTGCTAGTCTAATCAGATTATAGTGAACTTGTAGTATTTTTTTTCTTTTTGCTTCACAAAAACCAATCTTCGGCTGGGCATGTTGGGGCACACGTGTAGTTCTAGCTACTCAGGAGGCTGATGCAGGACAGTCATTTGAGTTCAAGAATTTGAGCCCAGCGTGGGCTGTTGGTTTTTTGTTTGTTTGTTTAATGCTGTTTGAGACCTGCCAAATTGATTTTATGTTCCACTAATGGATTGAGATCTGTAGGTTGTAAAACATAGGTTCAGGCTAGAATGGATATAAGCACTGCGTATTTTTTTCATATTTCATGCACTCCTTTTTTTCTCAAAAGGGAATTTTGCAACTTTTTTTTCTTTAATACTTCTTTATGAACAGTTGCATATAAGTAAAGGGTCATCACTCTATCAATTTACAGTAAATTTTATTTATCAATACAGTTATTTAGGCTGGGCTCAGTGGCTCATGCCTATAATCCCCGCACTTTGGGAGGCTGAAGTGGACGGATCTCCTGAGGTCAGGAGTTTGAGACCAGCCTGGCTAACATGGTGAAACCCTGTCTGTATTAAAAATACAAAAATTAGCCAGGCATGATAGTAGGGACCTATAATCCCAGCTATTTGGGAGGCTGAGGCAGGCGAATTACTTGAACCCAGGAGGTGGAGGTTACAGTAAGCCGAGATCACTGCATTCCAACCCGGGCCACAGAGTGAGACTCGTCCCCCAAAAAAAAAGTTATTTAAAATATTCATCAAGCCAGGTACTGTAGCTCACTCTTACAGTCCCAGCAGTTTGGGAGGCCAAGGCAGAAGGATCACTTGATACCAGGAGTTTGTCACTAGCTCAGGCAACATAGTGAGATTCTGTCCCTACAAAAATAATAATAATAATAGAATTAGCTGGGTGGAGTAGCACATGCCTGCATTACTAGCTATTTGGGAGGCTAAGGTAGGAAGATAGCTTGAGCCCAGGAGTTGGAGGTTAACATTGAGCTACGATCATGTCACTGTACTCCAGCTTGGGTGACAGAGTAAGGCCTGTTTCTAAAAATAAAAGCAAATATGAATAAGTGTTTTACCACAGTGAGATAATCATCTCACACCTATTAGGATATCTACAATTTGAATGAATGAATGAATAAAATAAATAAATAAATGTATGTCTTGGCGAGGATATGGAGAAATTAGAACTGTTTTTTCATTGTTGAGAAATTAGAACTCTTGTACATTGCTAGTGGGAATGTAAAATGCTACAGCCATTATGGAAAACAATATAGTGATTCCTCAAAAAGTTAAACATAGTATTACCGTGTGATCCAGAAATTCCACTTTTGTGTATACATACCCAAAAGAATTGAAAGCTGGGTCTCAAACATATATTTGTACAACCATATACATGGTACCATTATCACAATAGGCAAAAAGTTAAACCAACCCAAGTGTCCATCCACAAGGAATAGGTAAACAAAATGTTGTATGTACATGCAGTTGAATATTGCAGTTTTTTTTTTTGTTTTTTTTTTTTTTGAGACGGAGTTTCGCTCTTGTTACCCAGGCTGGAGTGCAATGGCGCGACCTCGGCTCACCGCAACCTCCGCCTCCTGGGTTCAAGCAATTCTCCTGCCTCAGCCTCCCGAGCAGCTGGGACTACAGGCACGTGCCACCATGCCCAGCTAATTTTTGTATCTTTAGTAGAGACGGGGTTTCACCATGTTGACCAGGATGGTCTCGATCTCTTGACCTCGTGATCCACCCGCCTCGGCCTCCCCAAGTG
>PVKV010021543.1:0-37331 GCA_004027835.1 Alouatta palliata
ATGAGCACCCACCTCGGCCCTCGGTGGTGTAGCCTGAGCCGTGGGGACACAGCTTCCTGTAGGTGGAGGTGCTGAGCAGGGGACAGAGCTCGCAGTGGGGCCCCCAGGCCCGGCCGCCCCCACAGCAGCACTCAGCCCTGGTGACAGCCTCACTGCCGCTGGACAGAGCCTGGCATGTGGCTTGCAGCACCTCGGTGAAGCAGGGCCCCTGCCGGATGTCTGCGGAGAACAAAAGGAAGGCCAAGGGTCACTCCAGGAGGCTGGCTTGGGGGTAAAGCCTGAGCTTGCTTTGGGGCAAGCTGTATTTTGGGGATGTCGGGAATTGGGGTGTCCAGGAGGGAGTTGGATACACAGGACAGATGGCGCTAGTGGGTCACGTGCTGGGGTTAGCTCCCAGGAAGTGGGAGATCTGGGGAAGGTGGGTTCCAGGGTGTGGTGTGGTTCCAGTGAGGTTGGAGGAAGTGTGGAGGAGGCATCCTGCTCTTCCAGGACTTAACTGAAGAGACCAAGGGAAGAGGGACAGCAGGTGTGCACTGGACATGGGTGCCCGGATGAGTTCTGCAACCCCCTGGGTTGCCCCTCAGTGCCCCAGACCCGGTCCCTGCCTTGGGGAGCTCCCAGGCAGTAGGAGCGACAGGCAGTGGTGCCCCGAAGTAGGTGGCTGCATCCACTGTGCGTGCCTGGCCACACTCACCGTGGCACTCCGTAAGGGCGGGGCTGGGCTGGAAGCCCTCATCACAGTCGCACCGGAAGCTGCCCACGGTGTTGACGCAGCGGCCACTGACACACAGGTCAGGCTGAGCGCGGCATTCATCGTCATCTGAGAGGGCAGGGAAGAGGCAGGCCGGAGGGAGGAGGAGGGGAGGCCACAGGCAGTCAACCTCTCCCACAGCCCCAAAGGGCCCCTTTGGGTCTGCCCAAGCCGTCTTGCTTATTTTTATTTTATTTTATTAATTTATTTTTATTTTTATCATTATTATTTTTTTGAGACAGAGTCTTGCTCTGTCATCCAGGCTGGAGTGCAATGGCGAAATCTCAGCTCACTGCAACCTCCACCTCCCAGGTTCAAGTAATTCTCCTACCTCAGTCTCCCAAGTAGCTGGGAACACAGGTGCCCGCCACCAAGCCCAGCTAATTTTTTTTTTTTCCGTATTTTTAGTAGAGACGGGGTTTTGCCATGTTGGTCAGCCGGGTCTCAAACTCAGGTGATCCACCGGCCTTGGCCTTCCAAAGTGCTGGGAATACAGGCCTGAGCCACCGTGCCCGGCCCTATTTTTATTTTTATTGTTTTTGGAGATGGGGTCTCACTCTGTTACCCAGGCTGGAGTGCAGCAGCACTGTCCTAGCTCATTGTAGCCTCAAATTCCTGGGCTCAAGCCATCCTCCTGCCTCAGCCTCCCAAAGTGCTGGAATGACAGTATAAGTCACTATGCCTGGTCCGACCCTCTTGCTCTAACCTCTCCCTTCCACGAGGGGTTCCCTGCACCCCTGAAGCTCCAGTGCCCTCATACCTGTGCAGCCCTCCCCAGAGCCGGGCAGGGGCCGCATGCCTGGGGGACAGACGCATGTGAAGGTACCGATGAGGTTCTTGCACTCCATGCCCCGGGCGTGGCAGTCCTGCTGACCATCTGCACACTCGTCCACATCTTCGAATGACCAGAGACAGATGGTCAGCCAAGGCCAGGCACTCAATGGCTGTGGGGACCTGGATTCCACCCTACGCCAGCCCCGGTGGGACCTGAGTGAGTTCCCTGCAGGCCCTGCCAAGAGTTTGTCCCTCCTAGAAAGGAAACCCCCAGCTCCTGCCCAGCCCCAGCCTCCAAGAAGCTGAGGGAATCAGGAACTGTCCCCCAAAGCTTGCATCCCCTGCTCATGTCAGGGTCTGCAAGTCTGCTCATGGGCCCTGGAACAATGACCCTGAAACGGCCCCAGAGACAGAGTCTCAGAACAGGGTCTCCCACCCTTGACACATGGACATTTGGGATAGGAAAGTTCTTTGGGGTGGGCGCTATTCTATGTGCATTGCAGGATTTTTTTTTTTTTTTTTTTTTTTTTTGAGATGGAGTTTCGCTTTTGCTGCCCAGGCTGGAGTGCAATGGCGTGATCCTGGCTCACTGCAACCTCCACCTCCTGGGTTCAAGCAATTCTCCTATCTCAGCCTACCGAGTAGCTGGGATTACAGGCGTGTGCCACCACACTCGGCTAATTTTTCGTGTTTTTAGTAGAGATGAGGTTTCTCCATGTTGGTCAGGCTGGTCTCAGATTACAGGCATGAGCCACCGCGTTCAGCCATTTTCTTTCTTTCTTTCTTTCTTTCTTTCTTTCTTTCTTTCTTTCTTTCCTTTCTTTCTTTCTTTCCTTTCTTTCTTTCTTTCTTTCTTTCCTTTCTTTCTTTCCTTTCTTTCTTTCTTTTTTTCTTTAGATGGAGTTTTGTTCTTGTTGCCCAGGCTGGAGTGCAGTGGCATGTTCTTGACTCACTGCAACCTTTGCCTCCCAGGTTCAAGTGATTCTCCTGCCTCAGCCTCTCAAGTAGCTGGGATTACGCGTGCCCGCCACCATGCCCAGCTAATTCTTTTGTATTTTTAGTAGAGACGGGGTTTCACCATGTTGGTCAGGCTGGCGTGGAACTCCTAACCTCCAAGTGATCCACCTGCCTCGGCCTCCCAAAGTGTTGGGATTTCAGGCATGAGCCACTGCACCCAGCCACACTGAATGATACTTAGTAGCATCCCTGGCCACTCAATGCCAGGAACCTCACTCCCTGTTGTGACAATAAAAATGTCTCAGGCATGGCTCATTATCCCCCGGGAGGCACTGACTGGCTGTTCCTGCCATTCTACCCACTCAGGGCAGGTCCAGCCCCTCCTGTCCTGTTAGACTCTGGGTCCAGGGAGATGTTAGTGCCCTCCCCCTTGCCCCCCCACTTTTTTTTTGAGTCAGCATCTCCCTCTGTTGCCCAGGCTGCAGTACAGTAGGGCAATCATAGCTCACTGCAACCTCAACTCCTGGGCTTAAGCAATTCTCCCACCTCAGCCTCCAGAGTAGCTGGAACTACAGGCACATGTCACCACGCCCAGCTAATGTTTAAATTTTTTGTAGAGAAGGGGTCTTGCTATGTTGTCCAGGCTGTTCTCAAACTCCTGGGCTGAAGCGATCCTCCTGCCTCGGCCTCCCAAAGTGCTGGGTTTGTGAGTGTGGGACACCATGCCCGACCTCTTCACTCACTTTGCCTCCTCGATTGCTCACTCCCAGCTCAGGGACGAGGGCTCTGATTCCTCCGTTTGGGGGACAGGAAGTGGACGAGCTGAGATCACACCTAGATGTGCTGGACTCCAGAGTCCAGGATGTTACTGACATCCAGTGGGGGGACTTCAGGATCAAGGGATAGGGAGCCCCAGGACCCTGCCTGTGTGGGACCTACCTCGACACATGGCCCTGTCCTCCCGCAGGGTGTAGCCAGCCGGGCAGGTGCACAGGTAGGAGCCCTCGGTATTGTGGCAGCGGAAGGCACAGAGCAGCGGGTTTAGGGAGCACTCGTCAATATCTGGGGAGGCCAGTGAAAGTGCCAGCTGAGTGGGGGCTGCTGGAGGGACTCCCACTCCCTCCGCCGGGCATCTCCATCACATGGCCCAGGTGCTGGGCAGGCAGAATTGTACCCTTGCAGGTCATGGTGGGGCCAGGCTCAAAGCCATCTGCACAGGCACATTCGAAGCCTCCGATGGTGTTAGTACATGTGCCTTGCCCACAGGGGTGGCCAACGGAGCACTCGTCTGTGTCTGGGTGGAGGTAAGGGAGTGGTCAGTGCCTTCAGAGGGTTCCCCAGCCTCAGGAGCATCCCACCTGCCTGCCTGTTGACCACCACAGATCAGATGGGGCCAGATTAATGCACCTCTAGTCTGGCTATGGGGCAGGCAAGCAGTAAGTGTTCAGTGAATGAATGAGTGAGGTGTGAATGAATGAGGAAGTGAGTGCATGAACATGTGAAGGAATGAGTGAGCAAAGGAGTGAATTAGTAAGTGAATGAGTGAGGGGGGGAATGAGTGAGGAAGCCAATGAGTGAATGAGTGAATGAGTGAATAAGTAAATGCATAAGTGAGCAAACGAATGAGCCCGTGAATGAATGAGGTGTGAATGAAGCAGTGAATGAACAAGTGAAGGAAAGAGTGAGCAAAGGAGTGAGTCAGCGAGTGAATTAGTCAGTGAAGGAGTGAGGGAGATAATGAGTGAGGGAGCAAATGAGTGAATAAGTGAGTGAATGAATGAGCCAGTAAATGAATGAGCGAGGTGTGAATGAATGAGGATCTCCTCCACTGCCTAGAGGTGTCTTCCCTGCCCTGCTCTGCTCCTTCCTGTCCTGGGAGGGGCCTTGGAGGGGCTAGGCAGGGTAGGCCACTCACCCACACAGCTGATACCGGTGAAGTCCAGGCTGTAGCCAAAGGGACACTCACAGCTGAAGGATCCATCGGTGTTGACACAGATGCCATTAGTGCAGACGCCAGGGTTCTCTGCACACTCGTTCACGTCTGCGGACGGCAGGCATTGCAGACATGGTTCCTGTCACCAGGCAATCCCCAGTGCCCTGGCCACACTCAAGGCCCCAAGGGACAAGAGTCCACACCCCAGGCTGGCAGGGTCCAGGGCAGCCCATGGGTCTCAGGGGGAACCTGAGACTCAGAGACCCAGGCAGTGCAGAGATGGAATTGGGTGGTTCAGAAGGGGCTCTTAGCAAGTGGGTGAGAGGCTCACCTTCTCGGGAGTCATCCGGGCCTGGGACTGCCCCATGGCCAAAGGGGCAGAGCTCCTGAAAGGCAACTGGATGGAGACAGGGAGGGGAGTCAGAATCAAGGGCCAGGTTCAGCCCCCAGGTTTATGCAGGGAAGGGTGAGGGAAGAATGGGAGAGGATGGAGAGAGTGCGGGGTGAGCACTCACCACTGCCCTCCTGGGGACACAGCTCGCAGGGGTCTCCCCAGCCCTCCCCAGGCCTCTTACTGCAGCAGCACCGCGTCTTGGTGGTGTTGAAAGCTTTGGGCACCGAGCACTTCCCGGCCTCAAAACGAGTGAAGCAGAAACTCTGCCGTGTGTCTGTGGGGCAGGGGCCCCGTTACCCTGATTGAGGGTCATAGGCAGTGCCCACCTGCCTCTGACCTCCTACACCCCAGTCCTGGTGAATGGGCTGTGCTGATCTTGCCAGTGGCCAATCAGAACATGCCACACCCCTGGCCATGGTGATTGGTTTGAGGATGGACATGTGACCTACTCTGTGCCAGTGAGGATCTGCACTGGGGCTTTGAGGGGGCAGCTGGAATCCCATCCCACTTCATTGCTTTGGGGTGTTCCTGTGCCAGGAAGAAAAATCAAACTCGGTGGTTATTCTTGGATCAAAAATCCCTTCCTGGAGAGGCCAATGACTGATTCCAGAAAGCCAGAGGATCTTGGAATTCAGACCCCAAACCCCCAATCCTTAGCTCTGGACTCCATCCATCTGACAAGTCCTCACCAGCAGGCTGGGGTCCCAGCCCTCCAGAATAGCAAATATTGCTTGAGGTGAACTGCAGGCTCTGCTTTCACCCTTATTGCTCCTGGCCAGTGAGAGAACAGGCTGCCTCAAGCTGGGTGAGGTTAGCCCACAGCAGACAAGGCTGGCCCAGCTGAAATGGAGCCAGCCCAGAGTAGTCTAGGCTAGCTCAAACTGGGCAAAACCAGTCCACTGAAGACGACTGTGGCACACCCAGGCTAGCTCAGAATGGACCAGGTTAGCCTTCCGTAGATGTGACCTCTATAGCCAAGAGGTTGCTGGCAGTAGAATAACCCTGCTAATGCAGAGGGACACCTCTGCCTGGCCAGAGCTCCCACAGGATCATACAAGAAACCACAACCTTCTTTTCTGGATGATCTGACCCTTCCCCTCCCCACTTCCCACCCTCTTCCCCAAATCCTGTGTGCTTCCTGGATTGTGGACTCACCAAAGCAACGGTGCCCGTTGTCAGAGAGGACAAAACCAGGTGGGCAAAGGCACTGGAAGCTCCCAGGGCTGTTGGTACAGGTGCCAAAGAGGCAGAAGTTGGGCTCCTCTGAGCACTCGTCAATGTCTGCAGGGGCAGGGACACAAGCTGGGTGGGGTGCAAGTAGGACCTCCACCAGTGGGGAGAGGACTCATGTGGGAAGTAAAAAAGTTCCTCTTTAAAGTTTCCTTTCTTGTTAAAGAATAAATCATAAGTGTGCTAATAACTCTTTGTTAAGTCCTATCCTATGTAGCTGTTAGACATGCCATGCTTACAGGCACGTAGTATATTCTATGTCCTTGTACTTTAACCAAGATATCTGTGCTGGATGTGCTCACAGGCATGTCTCAGCTCTCCACTGCTTTTATCTTTTTAAAAAAGCTTCAAGTTATTAGCCAATTGGGTTTTAGTTTAGATTGTGAGGTCTGGCTCCAGCCAATGGAGATCAGACATGGCAGTAAGGACGACCCCAAATGCATAAGGGATAAATATGTCTGCTTTTCCTTTGTTCATTGTACTCTCATGGCAAGATGGCTAGCAGGAGTACCCTTCCTGCAGTCCAGGAAGTAAAAATTGCTTTGCTGAGAGATCCATTGTCTTAGTGCTAATTTTTCTTTGCAGCATTGAGCATCTGTTTCCAACAACTCAGCTGTGAAGAGGGGCAGATGGAGTGCAGGTCCAGCCAGGGGCTGCAACAAGGCTGGGGTCCTCAGAGCTCAGTATGAGCTGCAGCTCAAGGTGGGCATTGTGTGTGCATGTAGGTCCTTCCCGGAAAGTGTCTCCAGAGTAAAGGTCATGGTCAGAAATAGTTCATGATTAGAGACTGAAATTGTACATAGTACAACTACTATGGAAAACAGTTGGAGATTCCTTAAAGAACTAAAAGTAGAACTACCATTCAATCCAGCAATCCTACTACTGAGTATCTACTCAGAGGAAAATAAGTCATTATATGAAAAAGACACATGCACATGCATGTTTATAGCAACACGATTCACAATAGCAAAAATATGGAACCATCATGTTTATAAATGCCCATCAACCAACGTGTAGATAAAGAAAATGTGGTATGTATATACCATGGAATACTACTCAGCCATAAAATGGAATGCAATAGGCCAGGTGCAGTGGCTCACGCTTGTAATCCCAGCACTTTGGGAGGCCAAGGCTGGACAATCACTTGACTGATTCCAGAAAGCCAGAGGATGAAGGTCAGGAGTTCAAGAGATCAGGAGTTCAAGTTATTGAACTCATGACCTCAAGTAATCATGTAGCTGGTCAGCATAGCGAAGCCGCATCTCTACTGAAAGCACAAAAATTAGCCGGGCATTGTGGTGGCACACGCCTGTAATGCCAGCTACCAGGAGGATGAGGCAGGAGAATTCCTTGAACCCAGGAGGTGGAGGTTCCAGTAAGCTGAGATTGTGCCACTGCACTCCAGCCTGGGTGACAGAGCAAGACTCCATTTCAAAAAAAAAAAAAAGGAATAAAATAATGTCCTTTGCAGCAACTTGGATGGAGCTAGAGGCCATTATTCTAAGAGAAGTAACTCAGGAATGGAAAACTAAATAGCATATGTTCTCACTTACAAGTGGGAGCTAAGCTATGAGGATGCAAGGGCATAATAATGATATAAAGGACTCCAGAGACTCCCGGGGAAGGATGGGAGGTGGGTGAGGGATAACAGACTACATATTGGGGTACAGTGTATACTACTCGGGTGATGGGTGCACCAAAATCTCAGAAATCACCACCTAAGAACTTATCCATGTAACTGAAAACCACCTGTTTTCCCATAACTATTGAAATTAAAATAAGAAAAAATAGAAAAAAAAATTAAACCTTAAAAATAAAATTGCACAAAGCTGAGATTGATATATTTAGCCTACACCAGGTGGGGTTAGTTCATGTTGTACTAGCTAGCCCAAATAGAATAGACCAGAATAGGCCGGGCACAGTGGCTCATGCCTGTAATTCCAGCACCTGGGGAGGACGAGATGGGAGGATCGCTTGAGGTCAGGAGTTTGAGACCAGCCTGGCCAACATGCTGAAATGCTGTCTCTATTAAAGATACAAAAATTAGCCAGGTGTGGTGATGAGTGCCTGTAATCCCAGCTACTCGGGAGGCTGAGGCAGGAGAATCTCTTGAATTCAGAAGAGGCCAGGCCAGACTGGTCCAGGTTAGCTCAGATTATACAAGCCTAGCCTAGATGGAAGCCCGAATCAGAGGTGCTCAGGCCAGACTGGTTCAGGTTAGCCCAGGCTAGCCCATCTGCTCAGGCCAGACTGGTCCAAGTTAGACCACAGTGAACAAGGTAGCTCATCTGCTCAGCCCAGGATGGTCCAGTTAGCCCACACTCTCTGAACCTAGCCCAAGTGGATAAATGGACCGAAGAAGATCAGGCCAGATTGGTTAGTCTAGATTGCATGAAATCATCTCTACGGGTGATTATACCAGCGAACCTTGGGCCAGACTGGTCCTTTATCACCAGTTAGCAAGTGAGGAGCTCTACATTTGGATGCACTGAGAAACAGTGAGACCCCACATTCATGTTCATTTCACAGGATACACCAGGAAGCCTGTGGGCACCAGAGACAAAGTCCTGAGCTGGGAGTCCAGAAACAATCAGAATGACAATAGTAGTTTATGAAGTGGTGTTTGCTGCTGGGTTAAGTACATCTCCACCTTCATCACAACCCTAGCTGGTATTCTCATTTTACAGATGGAGAATCAGAGGCACTCCCTGGCCCCAGAACTGGGAGTTGGGGCTGGACACTCACCAATGCAGTGGTCACTCTGCACCTGGAAGCCAGGGGGACAGATGCAGCGGAAGGAGCCCTCAAGGTTCTGGCAAGTGCCTGGTAGGCAGATTCCTGCAAGGCTGAGGCACTCGTTGGTGTCTGTGAAAAGGAAAAAGAAGGGTCCTTGTGCCAGCCAGGATGCAGGGGGCTCGCCTGGGACTGGGATCGACACCTGCAATCACTGCATGATGGCCGAGGGCCCCAAGACAAGCCCTCCCAGTGACAGTTCTGGCTCCAGGGCAAGGGCTGAGACTCAGGAACACAGGGACAGCTGGGGAAGGATTATCTGACCCTCACGGGATTATAAGTAGGGCCAGATGGTGTCTAGTGGGAAGAGGTAGCAAGATTCCTAATCTGGCACCACCAGTGGATTCCTTCACTGGTATCCATTTAGCGCGTCTACTATTCTTTGCTTCTGGAAACTTACTTTTTCAAGACAGCTTCACCCTATACCACAAACCCCATACATAAAAACATAGGTTTGATGTGCTGGTTTATAATTATTTTATTTATTTATTTATTTTGACATAGGATCTTTTCTTGTTGCCCAGGCTGGAGTGCAGTGGTGTGATCATAGCTCACTGCAACCTCAAAACTCCTGGGCACAAGTGATTCTTCTGCCCCAGCCTCCTGAGTAGCTAGGACTACAGGCAGTAGCCACCACTCCTGGCTAATTTTAATTTCTTTGTAGAGATGAGGGCTCACTATGTTGCCCAGGCTGGTCTCAAATTCCTGGCTTCAAGCAATCCTCCCACCTCAGCCTCCCAAAGTACAGGGTATTATTTTTTTAAACCTTAAAATAAATGCTTGGGTAATAAATGGATCTATGCTTACCCAGAATTATCAAACTATGGTATACATGGAGCAGGGGGCTGGCTGAGGTGCCTCTGAGCACCACAGGGAGACTCACCAACACAGTTCTTCCCATCAGCTGTGAGCTGAAAGCCATCCTTGCAAAGGCAATGGAAGGAACCAGCTGTGTTGAGGCACTGGCCAAATCGGCACACCTGCCCCACCAGAGTAGTACACTCGTCAAAATCTGTAGAGGGGAGATGGGCAGTCCAGGTCACTCACAGAACTTGAAAGGATCAAGCCTTCCTTGTACTTCTGTCCACAACTGAATTGAGAGCATTGACTTCAACTTGTGCACTCAGTGTATAGACTGTGTAAATTAACCTTCCACCTACCTTATGAGGCAGGTGCTGATATTTTCTAATATAACCATGTAATACTATGAATTTGCCTTTAAGTGCTTCCTTAGCTGCATTCTATGTATGTTCATATGTTATGCTTTCATTTTCATTTTCTTTCTTTCTTTTTTTTTTTTTTTTTTAAGATGGAGTCTCACTCTGTCACCCAGGCTGGAGTGCAGTGGTGTGATCTCAGCTCACTGCAACCTCTGCCTCCCAGGTTCAAGCAATTCTCCTGCCTCAGCCTCCTTAGTAGCTGGGACTACAGGCGTGTGCCACCATGCCTGCCTAATTTTTTGTGTTTTTAGTAGAGATAGGGTTTCACCTTGTTAGCCAGGATGTATTTTCTTTTACTTCAACATATTTTCTAATTCTCCTTATGATTTATTTAACTATGGATTATTTAGGTGCATGTTATTTAATTTATAAATATTTGGGGACTTTCTGGGCATCTTTCTGTGATCAAGTTCTAGATTTACTTCCTTAGATTCTGAGAACCTACTTTGTGGCCAGCCTGCCAACTGAGCTGACTCACCCACACAGTCCCCATTGTGTGTCACTACAAAGCCAGGGAAGCAGAGGCAGTTGTAGGAGCCGATGATGTTCTTGCAGGTCCCATTTCCACAAGGCTGCCGGTCACATTCGTCGATGTCTGCAGAAGCAAAGCCCGAGAGCCCAGCCCAGCTCACCCAGGAGATTGGGGGACTTCGGGAGTGAGAGACCAGCTGGACCTAGCCCTCCTTCCCTGCACCTAGCCCTGCCTAGATGACTAAGCAGTGGCCCCTGAAGGTGAAGGCTGAGAAGTACCCCTGGTGTGATATATCACCCCCATTTACAGATGGGAAAACTGAGGCACAGGGAGGCAGATCAGTCATTTACCCAAAATCGTAATGTCAAGGCTCAAACTTGGATCTGTCTGTGAACTAGGATGGACGGAAATACTACTTCCATCCCCGGGGAGGTGTAGACCCCAGGCAGCCTGGCTTGAAAGGAGGGGGAAGATGAGGGTCTCACCCATGCACAAGGTATGATCTGTAGAGGCCTGGAATCCACGGTGACACAGACACATGTAGCTGCCTTCTGTGTCCATGCAGTCACCATGGCTACAGACATTTGGGATCTCCCGACACTCATTCCGTCCTGGGGGTGCAGACAGCATGGTGTCCCCAGGGCCCCCACCACACAGTGTTTGCCCAAGCTCTCCCCTACTGCAATAGGGAAGGCAGAACCTGCCTTGAAGTCCCCCACTCAAACTTCCACCAGGGGCGTCAGGCTGTCAGCATGGACCTGAGCTCCCACGTCTATCACATCCTATTAACACACTCTCAATACATTTCCCACTCCCAAAATAGTACAGATAAAGGGGAAGACCCGGACAGAGCCATACCCCATCTAAGTCCCCATGGGCAACAGAGCCCAGCTCCTGCACCTCCTCCCGGGGATCCTGCTCACCCACACAAGCCCCGCCTGGTGACAGTTTGTGCCCTCGGGTGCACTTGCAGCGGTAGCTGCCAGGGATGTTGATGCAGTCAGCATTCTGCTGGCAGGGACTCTCCCTGCTGCCACACTCATTGACATCTGGGCAAATACAGAAAAAGAGGTAGAGGTGACAGAGAAGCCCATCCTGACAGAATCAAACCTGAAATCCAATTCGCTGCTTCAGAGCAGGTGGTCTCCCTGGAAGCAGCCAGAGCTGGAGTGAGGGTGGTTATATGAGATGGAGGCCCTTGGAAAGGTGTTAGCCCATTATACAGATGGGGAAATGGAGGCTTATAGAGTATTAGTGACATGCCCAGATTGCACAGTAGGGGACATGCATCCCACCCAGACCCCAGGGCTGGGAACAGGGAGAGGTGGCACCTTCACAAGCCAGCAGGATGCTGTTGTAGTTGAAGCCCGTGGGGCACTCGCAGCGGAAGCTCCCGATCTGGTTGATGCAGACGCCATTGGCACAGATGGCGGGGATCTCCCCACACTCATCAATGTCTACAGAGGGCATCTGCCATCAGGGGCAGCCCAGCCCCCTGGGACTTCTAGCGACCCTGAGCGAAGGGACCCACTAGTTCTGCAGTCTGGCTGAGGATGTTTTGACCACAAACCAGCACACATTCAAAAAAATCTTGCTGTGGCCGAAATACATCCACTCACACCAGAAAGAGATCAGGATGTGGGAGGAAAGACAAGAGCAGAGAGAGTGTGTGTGTTTTTCTCAATTGAAAATGCACATTTCCTGACCCAGCAACCCTGCTGGAAAGTAACAGCCCTAAGTGTGAGCAGGACAGTGGTATGAGATGCTATTTAGCAAGAAACTGGAAACATCAATTGAATGCAGAGCAAAATGTGGAATGTCTGTACTGTGGAATATTCTTCCACCTTATTAAGGAATAAAGCCCTATAACATGTGACTACGTTGTTGAACCCTAAAAACATTCTGCTAGGAGAAGTCAGACACAAAAGAACAAATACCGCATGACTCCATTTAAAGGAAACGTCCAGAAATAGCAAATCAATAGGGACAGAAAGTCGATTTGTGGTTGCCGGGGCAGAGGGAAGGGGGAAAGGAAGTGACTGCTAACAGGCACAGGGTTTACTTTTGTGTGATGAAAATGTTCTAAACTTAGAGGTGATGGTTGTGTAACACTGTGAATGTACTCAAAGCCACTGAATAGGGCACTTTAAATGGGTGACCTGTATGGTACATTAATTATATTTCAATAAAGCTGTTATATATAAACAACCTAAGTGTTCATCAGTTGGGGACTGGAAACAACCTAAGTGTCCATCAAAAGGGGACTTGAAACAATCTAAGCGTCCATCAATGGGGGACTGAAAACAATCTATGTGTATATCAGTGGGGGACTGGGAACAACCTAAGTGTCCATCAAAAGGGAACTTGAAACAATCTAAGTGTCCATCAGTGGGGGACTGAAAACAATCTAAGTGTCCATCAGTGGGGGACTAGAAACAACCTAAGTATTCATCATTGGGGGATGGTGATGAAAATGTTCTTCTTGTGTGATGAAAATGAGTTCTAAACTTAGATTGAGGTGATGGTTGCATAACTCTGTGATGTATTCAAAACCACTGAATAGGGCACTTTAAATGGGGGAAGTGTGTGGTATGTGAATTATATCTCAATAAAACAGTTATATACAAACAATATAAGTGTCCATCCATAGGGGACTGGAAACAGCCCATCAATAGAGGACTAGAAACAGCTCAAGTGTCTATCAAAAGGGGATCTGAAACAACCTAAGTGTCCATCAGTGGGGTACCTGGGATGTACATGCACCATGAAACACTTCTAGGCAGGGCAAAGAGAGAGGCTGCATTTCAGATAGTAACCTGGCCAGTTCCTCAAGATACATTTTGGATGACAAAAGCAAGTTGTAACCAACATGTCAAGCATTACATAATTTACGTAAAACGCCCCAGAAACCAACGCCATACATTTTCAGTGGGGGACCTATTATGTAATGAAGGAAGAAAAAACTAGAAAGCAATACTCCAGCCATAAAACATAAGAACGTCCAGAGAGGGAGAAAGGAACAGAGTTTAGGTGGAGATGGGAGGAGAAGTGAGTTTTATTTGCCATGCTTTGATTAAAAAAAAAAAAAATAATAAGGAGAATATGTTCAGAGGATTAAAACAAATGAAATTAACAGTGCATGGTTGAAATTTGGCATGCAGGTGTTAAATTGTGCCATACCTCATTAGACTTAAAAAGGGAGCATTCTGGCTGGCCAAGGTGGCTCATGCCTGTAATCTCAGCACTGTGGGAGGCCGAGGTAGGTGGATCACTTGAGGTCAGGAGTTAGAGACCAGCCTGACCAACATGGTGAAACCCTGCCTCTACTATACAAAAATTAGCCAGGCGTGGTGGCAGGTGCCCGTAATGTTAGCTACCTGGAGGGGCTGAAGCAGGAGAATCGCTTGAACCCAGAAGGTGGAGGTTGCAGTGAGCTGAGATCACGCCATTGCACTCCAGCCTGGGCAATAAGACTGAAAGTCCATCTCAAAAAAAAAAAAAAAAAAAAAAAAGGATGAGGGGAGCAATTTGACACAAACTACAGCCTAAGTGTCAGGGGGACTTGAAACAATCTAAGTGTCCATCAATGGGGGACTGAAAACATTCTAAGTGTCCATCAGTGGGGGACTGGAAACAACCTAAGTGTCTATCAATGGGGGACTGCAATTTGACATAAACTACAACACGGATGCACCTTGAGGACATTATGGTCAGTGAAATAAGCCAGACACAAAAGGACAAATCTTATGTGGTTCCACTCACAGGAGGTCCCTAGAATCGTCAGAAAGTAGAATGGTGGGTCCAGGGGCTGGAAGGGGGATAGGGAGTGAGTGTTTCATGGAGACAGTTTTGGTTGGAGAAGATGAGAAAGTTCTGGAGATGATGGTGGTGATAGCTGCAAAACAATGCAAGCGCACTGAATGCCGCTGAACTGCACACTTAAAAATGGCTCAAATGGTTAATTTTTTTTTTTTTCTGGAGGCAAAGAAAAAAAAAACTCTCACTCTATCCCCAAGGCTGGAGTGCAGTGGTGAGATCTCGGCTCACTGCAACCTATGCTTCCTGGGTTCAAGCGATTCTCATGCCTCAGCCTCCTCAGTAGCTGAAATTACAAGATCCCGCCACCACGCCCAGCTAATTTTTGGATTTTTAGTAGAGACAGGGTTTCACCATGTTGGCCAGGCTAGTCTCAATCTCCTGACCTCAGGTGGTTCATCCACTTTGCCCTTCCAAAGTGCTGGAATTACAGGTGTGAGCCACCGTGCCTGGCTCAAATGGTAAATTTTATGTTGCATGTATTTTACCATCATTAAAAAAAAATGGATAACAGTTTAATAAAAATAGTGTCATTTTTTTTTTAAATGTTTTTGAGGGAAGGATTCCTGGGGAGTTGGAGGTGTGTGGGGGTGAGGAGGAGGGAAGCATGGAAGGAAAAGAGCTGTGGGGGAGGGGAGGGGTGGGAAGAAGCAGACTCCGGCGAATGGGTGCCCAGAGATGGAGTAGGGACTGCTCACTCACCAAGGGGCTTCCCCGTGTGGATGTCAATGATGAATCCCGGGGCCTGGTTTCCGCACAGGATCTGGTAGTCACCTGTGCAAAGGGGAACAGAGCTGAGTCTGGGGCTGCAGGCCTGATAGACTCCCCACCTGGAGGGGACACCTCATCCCTGGAGCCCAGCTCTCATGTGGCCACCTTGAACTTTTTTGGCTCTCCCCCCTTTCCCTCCTTCCACCTTTTTTTTGAGACGAAGTCTCAGTCTGTCACCCAGGTTGAAGTGTGCAGTGGTGCAATCACAGCTCACTGCAACCTCAACCCCCCCCCCACCCCCGCCGGTTGCCTCGCCGGGAGCTCGGACACGCCCATCCCTGTCCACGCCTGGAAACTACGTCACCACTCCGCACTCGACATCAAGCCCTGCACTCAGCATCTAGCTCCACCACCTGGCTTCCCCAACACCCACTTCTGCACTCCGCACCAGAATCTGCACTCAACACTAAGCTCTGCAGCCAGCACCTAGCCCACTGTTGGAAAACCCCGCCAAAGTTTAAAAGAAGCCCCGCCAAAACCTGCCCAATAGCATTTTGCTCCGTCCAGGTCCCACTCCCCCTGGGCGGCCCGCTCACCGGAAATCCCGCCTACCACCTGTAGCAGCTTGCACCGTCCACGTCCTGTTTCTCCACAACCAGTCAAGACGCCTTCACTCCCTATAAAACCCCACGCCCAAGAGGCGCCAAGCGCTGCTTCTCTGGCCCCCTTTCCCGGACCACCGAACCTCGCCCAGGAGCTTAATGAATTGGCATTTAATTTTCCTATGCTGGCTTCAGTTTCCTCATTTTAAACTCGGCAATAACCCTTATACCTGGCTCAGGTGATCCACCTCAGCCTCCCAAGTAGCTGGGACAACAGGCATGTGCCACCACACCTGGCTAATTTTTGTATTTTTAGTAGAGACGGAGTTTCACTATGTTGCCCAGGCTGGCCTCAAATTTCTGGGCACAAGCGATCTGCGATCTGCCTACCTCAGCCTCCCAAAGTGCTGGGATTGCAAGTGTGAGCCCCCACACCTGGCGTCCTTCCTCTTTGGCCAGCACTGGAGTAAAGGCTTTCCACCACACAGACAGGATGTCCCCCATCTCTTTCCTGTATGGGCACTACTAACCATGCTCACCGTCCTCACCAGGAAATTCAGACTCTTCAGTTTGAACCTCAAGACCTTCCCCCAAACCCACCCATGTCCCCACTTTCCCTCTACCTGGGACACCTGCTTTCTCACTTCACCAATGTACATGCACATCTGAATGCAACCTGCTTCACCATGACACCATACCTTTGTCCAGGCTGTTCCATCCGCTTAGAGCATCCTTCTCCCCTAACCTTCCCTAATGAAGCCCACTTGAGCCTTGAGGTCTGCGGGCAGCCAATGGGAGCCTCCCCCTGACTGGCCGCTCTGGCCCTGGGCAATGAGTGGCACCACCTTTGGGCTTCCTGAGCAATTCACTCACCAATTAATTCCTGATAAAGATGCTACTCAGATGCTGCCTGCCTGACATAATGCCCTGGTGGGGCCATAGTTCCTGGAGCCGCCTACAGATGTGGGCAGGCACCTGGTCAGTGCCACGTTGCCACCTTTCCCTGGGTCCCTGTCCTAGCCCTTAATCACACTTGTGCCTTTGTGATGAGACCAATCTCAGCAGCCCCTTGGCTGCTGTGGACTTAGCTGTGTCATATCCTACCTGCATGTCAGACTCAGAGGCACAAGATCGGGGCACCTGTAATCCCAGCTACTTGGGAGACTGAGGCACAAGAATTGCTTGAACCTGGGAGGCGGAGGTTGCAGTGAGCCGAGATCATGCCACTGCACTCTAGCCTGGGTGACAGAGTGAGACTCCATCTCAAAAAAAGAGAAAAACAGACAGGGTCTGACATGGGCATGATCATAGCTCACTACAGCCTCCAATGCCTGGACCCAAGTGATCTCCCACCTCAGCCTCCCAAGTAGCTGGGATTATAGGCACGAGCCACAACGTCAGGTTTTTAAAGCCACCTAGTTTGCAGTAATGTTCTGCAGCAGCCTTGGGAAATGAATACAGCTGTAAATCCCTGGATGCCGCTTTCCCATCACTGCCCCACTCCTGCAGCTCTTTCTGGTGCCTGGGCTGGCTGCTAGATCATTCCAACAGGTCTCATTCCTGCTGTCAACACACTGCCGTTCAGTCCTGCCTCCAGGCCTTGCGTCCTGCTGTGCCCCTGCCCAGAACACCTTCCCTCAACCTGACTGATGTTCCCATCAGGGTCCCGATCTTGGCTCTGAGCTTCTCCTGGTCTTCCCCTTCCCCAGCCCAGGGGGTCTATGGTGTCTCTAACCAGCTGTGCTTTCCTCCTTACCCTGGGACATTCACTGACCCCCTCCAACCCCGCCTCACCCCACCCCCAGCCAGTACTGTGAGTCTTCAAGGGCCTTTCCCACCAATGAAAACTCCATTGATCCACCCTGAATTCTCAAAATCTACAAAATGGAAGAAAAGCTGCCTTGCCCACTTTAAAGTATCGCCTTCCATACATGGGGACTGACACAGTTTGGCTGTGTCCCCACCTAAATCTCATCTTGAACTGTAGCTCCCATATCCTCACATATTGTGGGAGGGACCTGGTGGGAGGTAATTGAATCACGGGAGTGGGTTTTCCTGTGCTGTTCTCATGATACTTGTGATAGTGAATAAGTCTCATGAGATCCGATAGTTTTATAAAGGGCCGTTCCTCTGCACATACTCTCTTGCCTGTAAGATGTGCTTCTCCTCCTTCACCATCTGCCATGATTGTGAGGACTTCCCAGACATGTGAAACTATGAGTCCATTAAACCTTTTTTTTTTTTTTTTTTTGAGACAGTCTTGTTCTGTCTCCCAGGCTGGAGTGAAGTGGCATGATCTCGGCTCACTGCAACCTCCACCTCCTGGGTTCAAAGTGATTCTCCTGCCTGAGCCTCCCAAGCAGCTGGGATTACAGACCTGCACCACCAGGCCCAGCTAATTTTTTTTTTTTTTTTTTTGTATTTTTAGTAGAGACAGGGATTCACTACGTTGGCCAGGCTGGTCTCGAACTCCTGACCTCAAGCAATCCACCTGCCTCGGCCTCTCAAAGTGCTGGGATTACAGGCATGAGCCACCACGCCAGGCCAAACCTCTTTTTCTTTGTAAATTACCCAGTATCAAATATTTCTTCATAGCAGTGTGAGAATGTACTAACAGAGGGACATAACTTCAACTTTCTGGTTCTCATCAAAACAAGGAGGATTAATCTAAGAGCCCTGAGAGCACTGTGTTTCCTTAACCTTAACAAGGAGAGGCCAGGCCAGGAGGAAGGTTGTGAGGGTTACTCACGGCTGGTGGGAGTGGGGCAGGCCTCACAGGGTCTATTCCAGGCCTGGCCAATGTTGTAGGAGCAGCAGCACATCTTCCGGGTCATGTTGAAGGCCAGCTCATTTTGACAAGTGCTGTTATAGTGCCGGAAGCAGACACTCTTCCTCATATCTGTAGTTGAGGTAAGGGAGAAGAACGTGGGTAAGGGTCACGTAAATCAGTGGAAGAGGGAGCCAAAGACATAGGAACTCATTCACTGATTCATTTGAAGATTACTGGCTTGGCTGGTTGTGGTCGCTCACGCCTGTAATGTCAGCACTTTGGGAGGCCAAGGCAGGAGGATCCAGTGAGGTCAGGAGTTTGAGATCAGCCTGGCCAACATGGCAAAACCCTGTCTCTACTGAAAATACAAAAATTAGCTGGGCATGGTGGTGCATACCTGTAATCCCAGCTACTTGGGAGGGTGAGACAGGGGAATTGCTTGAACCTGGGAGGTGGAGGTTGCAGTGAGCCAAGATTGTGCCACTGCATTCCAGCCTGGGCAACAGAGCAAGACTACATCTCAAAAAATCAAAAACAGCCAGGCACGGTGGCTCACGCCTGTAATCCCAGCATTTTGGGAGGCTGAGGCAGGTGAATCGCAAGGTCAAGAGATCAAGACCATCCTGGCCAACATGGTGAAACCCTGTCTCTACTGAAGATACAAAAATTAGCTGGGTGTGGTGGCGGGATCTTGTAATTTCAGCTACTGAGGAGGCTGAGGCATGAGAATCGCTTGAAACTGGGAGGCAGAGGTTGCAGTGAGCTGAGATTGTGCCACTGCACTCCAGCCTGGCAACAGAGTGAGACTCCGTCTCAGAAAACACAACCACAACCACAACAACAACAAAAAGATTACGGTTTGGTGTCTCTCCCCCAACACACTTAGGGGCGCCATTCAGTTTTTCAGCCTTTTTGATCAGTGTATAACCTGAGCAACTGTTCATGGCAGCTTTGGGCTGCAGCTTTGTTTACTGCTACATGTCAGCATTTCATATATGCTTATCCTTCCTCTCCATAGGCGTGAAGGCTCCTAGCACTTCCTCCCACACCCAGGTGCTGCTGCTGTGACTGCCAGTTCCCTAGGTCGTCACGCTTCTTACCCATGCAGTTGTTGCCACCGTTGACTTGGAGGTACTCTGCAGGGCAGACACAGGTGTAGTTCCCCAGGGTGTTGTAGCAGGTGCCAGGGCCACAGATGCCCGAATGTGTGTGGCATTCGTCAATATCTACAGGGAAAGGGGGGTGAAAGGAAACAGCGGGCGTTGTCCAGGAATTGTCTGAATAACTCCCCACCACAGACCCAGCAAGGCCAGTTCACCAGGGACTTGAGTTTGGTTTCAAAATCAGCTTAAAACGCACACATATCTTAGTGATGAAGAAAGATATAATATGGGCCAGGTGTGATGGCTCATGCCTGTAATCTCAGCACTTTGTGATGCTGAGGCGGGAGGATCATTTGAGCACAGAGTCTGAAACCAATCTGGGCAACATAGCAAGACCCCATCTCTACTAAAAATTTAAAATATTAGCTGGGCATGGTGGTGCATGCCTGCAGTCCCAGCCACTGGGGAGGCTGAGGCAGGAGGATCACTCGAGTTCAGAAGCTTAAGGCTGCAGTGAGCCCTGATCATGCCTCTGCACTCCAGCCTGGGTGCAGAATGAAATCCTGGCTCCAAAAAACAAACAAACAAAAACAATATGACATTAAGTGGGAAAAAAAAGTTTATAAAATAACCCCAGTGCGCTGGCAGGTCAAGGCAGGAGGATCATTTGAGGCCAAGAGTTTGAGACCAGCCTGGGTAACATAGTGAGGTCCATGTCTACAAAAAATAAAAATTTAGCTGGGTATGGTGGCACACACCTGTGGTCCCAGCTACTTGAGAGGCAGAGATTGAAGGATCACCTGAGTCAAGGAGGCTGAGACTACAGTGAGCTCTGATTACACCATTGCACTCCAGCCTGGACAACAGAGTAAAACAGTGGCTCTAAAAAAAAATTAATAAAAATAAAGCTGATGATGTTGCTTCTATTAGGAATAAAATGACCTGAGTTCATGAGTCAGTTTTATTATCACTAAGAATGGATCAACCATGTCTTCCTAATATGATACGATAGAAAGCAAGAACCTTATGGATAAAGTATTCTTGGGAAAAAGAAATTGATTCTCAATCTGATCAATACTCTAGTTCAGGGGCAGTAAACTTTTTCTCTAAAGGGCCAGATCATTTTGGTTTTGTGGACCAAGCTACAGTTTGTCATGATTATTCAACCTGCCAGTGTAGCAAGAAAGCAGACACAAACAATACGTAAACACACTGTGGCATTCATTGGCTGTACTTCAAGAAAATTTTATGTATGGACCCCTGAAATATGAATTTTATATAATCCTTCCTTCCTTCCTTCTTTCCTTCCTTCCTTCCCTCCCTCCCTCCTTCCCTTCCTCCTTCCTTCATTTCTTTCTTCCTTCCTTCCTTCCCTCCCTCCCTTCCTTCCTTCCTCTTTCTTTCTCTCTCTCTCCTTCTTTCCTCTTTCTTTCTTTCTTTCTTCTTTCTTTCTTTCATTCTGATAGGGTCTCACTCTGTCACCCAGGCTGGAGTACAGTGGCACAATCACAGCTCACTGCAGCCTCTACCTCCAGGGCTCAAGTGGTCCTCCTGCCTCAGCCTCCCAGGTAGCTGGGATTACAGGCGTGAGTCACCACACTCAGCTAATTTTTTAATTTTTTGTAGAGACAAGGTCTTGCCATGTTGTCCAGGTTGGTCTTGAACTCCTAACCTCAAGCAATCCTCCCGCTTTAGCCTCCCAAAGTACTGGGATTACCAGTGCTAGCCGCCACGCACTCAGCCTTGAATTTCATATAATTTTCATGTGTCACAAAATATTCTTCTTCTTTTGGTTTCTTCAACCACTGGAAAAAAAATGTAATCAAGTATTCTTAGCTAGCAGGCAAAAATAGGAGGTGGAATATTAGCATGCTAAGAGTGATGTTACCAAAAATAGCAGAGTAGGGAACTCCAGGGCTCCATTCCTCCACAAAAGCAACCATTGAGCTGGCAAAAACAGACAAAAATCAACTTTTGCAGAACTCTGGAATCCAGTCAAAAGCTTACAACCACCAGACAAAGACATGGTGAAGAAAGAAGCTGCTGCACTTCGGCAAGAGAGTGTCGTGGCGTTTTTAAGGGCCTGCCTACCATCCCCTACGCCACAGATCCACAGCAGCCATTAACATCTTAAAAGCAGCAAGAGGGAAGTGACAGATCATGACAAAAGAGGAAGCAGGGGAGCAAAGGCCTTTCCATGAGGCCTTTCCTCCTGGACCTTCGTGAGGCTTGGAAGGGCAGGAAGGCAGGGAGAGAGGGGAAGAGCCTGACACACCCCAAAGGCAGACCATGCTCACCCTCACAGATGCGTGTGTGCTCACAGAGGTGGTAGCCAGGTGGGCACTCACACTGGAAGCTGCCAAAGGTGTTGACACAGTCACCCCCCTGACACAGCCCTGGCAGCTCTTGGCACTCGGCGATGTCTGTCAGGAAGTAAGGAGGACATGCTTGGGAGCTAAACCTGTGTAGAGGACTTAGGGGGTACCCACACCATGCTCTGCGATGTCCAGGTCCCTCTCGAGGATCCCCAAGAGCTGTCCCATGGCTGATAGACATTTGAAGGGTCTATCTTGATGGCTGGACACAGACTCTCTCGAGTTAATGTTATCCTAAATTCAACTCCATTCCCTTCATCTGTTAGTCCGTTCTCTCATCCACCACATAGTTTTCTCTAGATAGAGGAATAGATAGCCTTCTTCCTCCAGATAGAGGATAGTCTCCTCCAACCTTGTCACTGCCTATGGAAAGGATGGATGGGAGGATGGATGAATGGATGGTGAGTGAATGGATGCATGGATATGAAAAGAGTGGATCAGTAAATAAACAAGTGGTTAATGAATGAGATGATGAGTGGATGGATAGGAAGGTGGATGGAGAGGTGAGCAGATAGATAAATGGGTGAATGGGTGGATAAGTGGATGGATGGATGGATAGATGGATGGATGGAGGATGGGGGATGAATGGATGAATAGATGGGGTGGAAGATGGATGGAAGGGTGGATGAATGGGGGGAATAGAAAGGGAGTAGGGAACGGGTCGATGGGAAATGTGTGGATGAATGAATGGATGGATGGATGGATGGACTGAGGACGGATGGGTAAATGGGGGTTAGATGGATGGGTGAATAGATGGATAAAAGAATGAGAGATAGATGGGTGAGAGATGGATAGAAGAATGGGAAATAGGTTAATGGATGGACGGATGGGGGCTAGATGAAGAACGGGGAATGGATGGACACAAGAATAGCAGAGGGATGAGTGGGGGATGGATGAATGGTTGGATGGAGGATAGTTGGATGGAAGGATGGAGAGATGGATAGAAGGAAGGATGAATGGAAGGATGGATGAATGAGTAGATAAAGGATAGTTGGATGGAAGTTTGGAAGGAAGGACAGATGAATGGGAAGATGTAGGATGGTTGGATGGAAGGATGGATGGATGGAAGGATGGGTGGATAGAAGGATAAATAGAAGGATGGGGGATAGACAGAAGGATGGAGAATTGATGAAGGGTGGGGGATAAATGGGTGAATGGATGGATAGAAGGATAGGAGAGGAATGAGTGGGGGATGGATGAATGGGTAGATGGAGGATGGTTGGATGGGTGGAAGGATGGATGGATGGGTGGATGGAAGGATGAAGGGACAGAAGGATGGGGGATGACGAAAGAATGGGGGATGAATGGGCGAACAGAATGGATAGAACAGATTAATAGAAAGATAGGAGAGGGATGAGTGGGGATGAATGAGTGGGTAGATGGAGGATGGTTAGATGGAAGGATGGAAGGAAGGATGGACGAATGGGTACATGGAGGATAGCTGGATGGATGGATGGATGGAAGGATGGGTGGATGGAGGGATGAATGGACAAAAGAATGGAGGATGGATGGAAGACTAGGGGACAGATGAAAGGATCAATAACCAACAAGTTGAAGAAATGGCTGAAAGAATAGATAAAAAATTCAACACAAAGTAAAAGCATTACTGTGGTCCTGCTGCCCAGCCTCCAGGTGGGAAGATCGGCCCCATCCCAGGACAAAACTGCTCAACTCTGCACTTTGGTGGAGATGAGAGAAAAGTCAGTCTCTAGGCAGACAGATGGGTGGATGGTCTGCCAGGAACTCACCTTCCAGAATGACAGTGACAGGGTTAGGCCGGAAGCCCTCACCACCCGGGCACAGGGTTCTATACTCAGCTGTAAGGGAAACAGGCTCCTGTGAGGTGGGATATTTGGGCAAAGCTTAGGGGAAACAGGACAACAGCAAGAAGCCTAAAAAGGGCTCAAGAGTGGGCCCCATCCTTCTACTGTGCTAACTACATCTCCATATCTCTTTAGCCTCTTAGGGCCAAGAGACCTTGGCCAGTCCTGGCGCTGCTTTTGTGTGTGTGTGTGTGTGTGTGTGTGCGTGCATGTGTGTGTGCATGCATGTGTGTGTGTAAATGTGAGTTCCCATTCAACATGTGAGCAGATGAGTCACATGGCAGTGGCTGGGGGTAGGAAGGAGAAGATGATTCCTCTGATCCAAAACCATATCCTAGTTTAACTGCAAGTTTCCCCCAGGCAAGGAAGACCCTGGACATTCATACACACACACGCACACACACACACACACACTCATACACACACCTGAATAGATCGGCAGGTACCTCCCTGTTTCATACCTGAGGCCTTTGCACATACTGTTCTCACTGCATTGCACATCATTCCCCCTACTCTGCCAGGAAAACTCCTACTCATCCTTCAAAATCTCACTCAAGCCTCCTCCCCTGGAAAGCCTTCCCTTACCCTCTTCTCTACAGCTTTCTCCTGAGCTATGGCTATGCCTAAAAAAAACCCTTAAGACAGCTCTACTCTCATAGTCCTGAAATGGGTGGTTTAAAGCTGAGGGAGAAGCAGCGTGCAGAGGCTGTGGCTCATCCTTCTCTGAGTCTCCAGCCCCCAGCAGATGACACAGAGGAACTCTCAATATTTGTTGACTGACTGAGTGACCAAGTTAACATAAATACAGAGAATTTACAGAAAGCAACCTTGGAGAGAGGTCTAGCCAATGAACTACTAAGAGTACCCTGTGTGACCCAGGATGAGCCCCTCTCCTTCCCCAGTTCTCAGTTTTCCTGTCATCTAAGGGCCCCCCCGATTAGCAGAGATGAGTCCCTAAGCTCCCAGGTCTTGGTGGCTCAGGTTACGGTGCTCACTGGTGTTGGCCACAGGGCACAGCTCACAGGGGTTGCCCCAGGCCTGGCCCAGGGAGCAACAGCAGGAAGCCCGGGAGACACCAACTCCGATCTCAGCACTGCAGGAAATGCCGCCATCCCCTCGGTCATGCGTCTCCAGGAAACAGTTTCCGACCCGAGTGTCTGAACAGGCAGAAGAAGGGGATGGTTAGCAGGTGTCGGGGGGAAAGCTGTATGGGTGTGTGTGCATGCATACGTTTGTTTCAACAGGTGACAAGGACAACCACTCTTGCTGGATACCAGCAGATGTCCCATTTGTCAGGAGCAGGTAGATTTGAACATGTTGACATCTGAGTTAACTTGGGGGCAGTCCCACCCACCTCCGCTGACCCCAGAACCCTGATCTGGAGCTGGGCAGGGACTCACCTACACAGCCCACTCCGCTGGGGTTCAGCTCAAAATCCTGGGGGCAGCTGCAGAGGTAGCTGCCGGGGGAGTTAATGCACATGCCATTGATGCAGTTCACTGGGTCTGCACATTCGTTGATGTCTGTGGGGAGGAGGCGAGGTCCTCAGCAGGAAGCCCTCCCTCCTGGCTTCATCCTGGGAAACTGGAGCCCTCGCTTGAGGTCAACTTCTGGGCACTACATTGTGGGACAATGTCATGTCCTTTCCTAAGAAGAAACCTGAAGGGACAGGAGCCTCCAGTCTGTCCTGTATGCTCCAACCCCATTCCCTCTCCTGCATGGTTCTGCTTGGCAGTTTTGCTCATTGAACTCTACCTGCCCTGGATTCCATACAGTCAACATACGAAAACTGTATCTATTTTATTTACTTAATTTATTGATGTTTAGAGATAGGGTCTTGCTGTGTTTTCTAGGCTGGAGTGCAGTGGTACAATCATGGCTCACTGCAGCCTCAAACTCCTGGGTTCAAGGGATCCTTCTGCCTCAGTCTTTGAAGTAGCTGGGACTGCAGGTGTGCCCCACAATGCCCAGCTAATTTTTTATTTTTATTATTTAGAGATGGGGTCTCACTGTGTTGCTCAGGCTAGTCTCCAACTCCTGGCCTTGAGTGATCCTCTCACCTCAGCCTCCCAAAGTGCTGAGATTATGGGCATGAGCCACCACACCTAGTCAAAACCCATATAGTGAAAATACTTCCAAACCATAAGTTAGCAAACTCCAAGCTGTAGGCCAAATCTGGTCTACCACCTGTTTGTGTCAATAAAGTTTTATTGGTACAGGGGCCACATTCATTCATTTACATATTGCCTGTGGTTGCTTTTGAGCTACAATGGCAGATATAATCATTATGACAGAGACTGACCATGTGGTCTGTAAAGCCAAAAATATTTACCATCCGCTCATTTCTAAAACACACAGAGGTGGGAGACCCTTTTGGCAGCTAGGGTGGAGGGGCCACTTCAGACACTGAACTTATTCAGCAGGGGAACAGGAACAAGAAACGATGGGGACATCAGGCAAGCGCCCCTCCCCACCCCCACCGCCCCCACCAAGACTCCAGGGGGGATGCTTGAGAAGAGATCTGAGCACAGTGAGGGAGCGAGCCATGTCCCCTGCCCCAACTCCTGGTCTCTCCTCTCCCCTTCCAGCCCAGAAGACCTCACACCTGTGCAGTTGCCACTCCCTCGGTCCAGTTCGTAGCCACCATGGCAGATGCAGCGGAACATTCCAGGCAGGTTCTCACAGCTCCCGAACGCACAGAGGTTTCCTTGCGCACACTCGTCCACATCTGCGGGGACCCTGGGTCAGCCTGCCCCACCCAGAGTCTGCGGCAGGGACCCACCCGCTCTGTCCTCTGCCCTGCTGGGCCCAGTCTCACCCTGGCAGGCCCGGTGATCCTCGGTGGGGTCGAAGCCCATCTCACATTTGCAGCGGTACCCCCCAGGCACATTGAGGCACTGTCCATTGTCACAGAGGTCCACATTCTCGGCACATTCGTCCCTGTCTGAGGGGTCCCAAGATTCAAAGGGCTGGTGGCTGGTGGGCCAGCACCCATGCAGGGTGCACAGGAGGCTTCAGTCACTGGAACACTTTGCTGTCAGCCAGAGTCCCAGGCAAGTAGTTCTGGGGACTCAGTCACTGACTCGCGGGTGGGAGGCAAGTAGGGAAGGGAGATGTGGTTTGGGCTCTTGGACTCCAGAGGGGACCCAGTCACTCTGGATCCATGGAGGAAGGCAGCCAGGAAGTAAGTGTCCCGTGTATTTAAGGGTTCAAGGGAGCCATGGGCAGGCACCAGCACCCCCTGGGCTGAGGACACAGCCTCTCCAGCACCCATGGAGTGGTGAGTGAGTCAGAAGGAGTCAGGAGGTCGAGTGGCCATGGCAGGCACCATGAATTAAGCCCCTGTGGCTGTCCTTCTGGGGACCCTGCCCTCCCACGCCCCCAGTCTCACCTTCGCAGGAGAAACCATCCCCAGCAAAGCCCTGGCGGCAGGTGCAGCGGTAGGAGCCGGGAACATTTCGACAGTTGCCTCTCGGGCTGCACCGGTGCTCCCGGGAGATGCATTCATTCAGGTCTGCAGGAGACGGAGTCCAGACCCCTCACCCCATAGTATGTGCATTGGGTGGGGGCAGAAGGGAGAAAGACCCTCCAAACCTCCAACCCTGACTCCCCGCCCTGCAGACAGCCCCGGACCTTACCCTCCCGCTGCCTTGCCCCCCACCTACCTCTTCTGCTTTGCCCTGACTCCTTGACCCCAGGTACTCACCATGACATTCGAAGCCATCCCCCACCCACCCTGGCAGGCACCTGCAGCTGAAACTCCCCGGGATGTTGAGACAGGAGGCATGGCTGTCACACTTATGTCCTCCAACCTCGCATTCATCCACATCTAAAGGGAGAGGAGGCACAGCGGCGAGGCCCAGTCACAGGAGCAAAGAGTCGGTGCAATAGCAGCTGAAAGGGCAGGGACTCTTCTATTCTAGGGGAGAGCTGACCCAGAAAGCCCCCTCCCACCCACCCGGGGAGCTTCCATCTTTACACAGAGCCCAGCGGAAGACCCCCAAACCTAACAGGCATGACTCCCAGCAACCCTCAGAAATGGTCTGAAATAGCAGCACGACAGACTTGGGGTAGACATTAAGAGTGACTGAATGAACACGCCCCCATTCCAAGCCATAATTTCCCTGTGCACCAGCGTTTCCAATCCAGAGTCAATTCTGCATCACCCTTATAATCTCTGCCATGTTCAAACCTGGGTGAACTACTGTCACTCAGCGTTTCTTTAGCACACTTCTGTTTTCCCTGACATACATGTGTTTTAAAAGACAATTTTGGATCAACATCAACAACCTCTAAGAAGTCAAGGGCCTGATGCTCTGTTATGTAACATTTGTTTCTAATACACATGAAAATAACCATGTAACTGGAGTGGATAGAATTGTGTCCCCTTAAAAGGTATGTTCAAGTCCTAAACCCTGCAACCCGTGAATGTGACCTTATTTGGAAACAGGGTTTTCTTAGATGTAACTAAGTTAAGATGAGGTCATCCGGATTAGGGTAGGCTCTGATCTGTGACTGGTGTTCTTCCCAGAAGGCTGTGTAGCCAGATGCAATGGCTCACACCTGTAATCCCAGCTACTCAGGAGGCCAAGGTGGGAGGATTGCTTGAGGCAAGGAGTTTGAGACAAGACTGGGCAATATAGTGAGACCCGTTTCTACAAAAACACTTTTTTTTCTTTTTCTGAGGCATGGTTTCACTCTGTCACCCAGTCTGGAGTGCAGTGCAATGGTACAATCGTAGCTCACTGCAGCCTGGATCTCCTGATCTTAAGCAATCCTCCAGCCTCCACCTCCTGAGTTGCTAAGACTACATGTGAGCACCACCTTGCCTGGTTGATTTTTTAAAATTTTTAGTAGAGACAAGGTCTTGCTATGATGCTTAGGCTGGTCTCGAACTCCTGAGCTCAGGCAATCCTGCCACCTCGACCTCCCAAAATGCTGGCATTACAGAAATGAGTGACCATGCCTGATCAACAAAAACTTTTTAAAAAATGAGTTCAGCATGGTGGCATGCACCTGTAGCCCCAGATGCTCAGGGGGCTGAGGTGGAAGGATTGCTTGAACCCAGGAGTTTAAGGCTATGAACTAGTTCATGAGCTATGATCACACCGCTGCACTATAGCCTGGGCGAGACAGCCAGAGTTCATCTTTAGAAATTAGATACTGCTGGGTGCAGTGACTCGTACCTATAATCCCGACAAAGTGAGAGGCTGAAAATTACTTGAGTCCAGGAGTTCAAGATCAACCCAGGCAAAAAGGTAAAACTCTATCTCTAAAAAAAAAATTAGCTGGGTGTGGTGGCACATGTGGGAGGCTGAGGTGGGAGGATCACCTGAGCCTGGAGAGGTGGAGGCTGCAGTGAGCTATGATTGCATAACTGCACTCCAGCCTGGGAGGCAAAGTGAGACACTGTCTCAATAAATAAATAAATAAAAATAAATGAAATAAACGTTAAAAAATGAAAAATAAAAAAAATAGATATACAGAGGGAAGAAGGCCTTCTGAATATGGAGACAGAGACTGGAATGACACATCTACAAGCTGAGGAACGCCAAGGAGGTGTGGAACAAGTTCTCCCTCTGCACCCCAAGAAGGCACTAACCCTGTAGACACTTTGATTTCAGACTTCTGGCTTCCAGAGCTGTGGCCTGAGCTGCAGTGCGGTGGCGCAATCTCGGCTCACTGCAACTTTTGCCTCCCAGGTTCAGGCGATTCTCGTGCCTCAGCCTCCCAAGTAGCTGAAACTACAGGTGTGCCCCACCACACCTGGCTAATTTTTTTTGTATTCTTAGTAGAGACAGTGTATCACCATGTTGGCCAGGTTGGTCTTGAACTCCTGACCTCAGGTGATCCACCACCTCAGCCTTTCAAAGTGCTGGGATTACAGATGTGAGCCACCTTGCCCAGACTAATTTTCAAAAATTTTGGCTGGGCGCAGTGGCTGACGCCTGTAATCCCAGCACTTTGAGAGGCCAAGGTGGACAGATCACTAGAGGTCGGAAGTTCGAGACCAGCCTGACCAATATGGAGAAATCCCGTCTCTACTAAAAATAAAAAAATAAAAAAATAAAATAAAATAAATTAGCTGGACCTGGTGGCACATGCCTGTAATCTCAGCTACTCAGGAGGCTGAGGCTGGAGAATCGCTTGATCCTGGGAGGCAGACGTTGCGGTGAGCCAAGATTGCACCATTGCACTCCAGCCTGGGCAACAAGAGTGAGACTCCGTTTAAAAACAAAAAATTTTTTTTTAAATAGAGACATGGTTGCTGTCTCTATTAATGTTGCCATATGGCCATGTTGTGATGTATACATGCTGCCCAGGCTAGTCTCAAACCCATGGGCTCAAGCAATCCTCCCGCCTTGGCCTCCCAAAGTGCTGGGATTACAGGTATGAGCCACCTTGCCTGGTGGAGAATCAATTTATTCCTTTTCTTTTGAGACAGGGTCTCACTCTGTCACCCAAGCTGGAGTGCAGTGGCACTATCTTGGCTCACTGCCACCTCCACCTCCCGGGTTCAAATGATTTTCCCGCCTTAGCCTCTCAAGTAGCTGGGATTACAGGTGTATGCAACCATGTCTGGCTATTTTTTGTATTTTTAGTAAAGACGGGGTCTCACCATATTGGCCAGGCTGGTCTTGAACCCCTGACCTCAGGTGATCCGCCTACCTCAGCCTCCCAAAGTGCTGGGATTACAGGCATGAGCTACACTGTTCCTGGCCTAGAGAATCAATTTCCAAGCCACCAATTGTGTGAGCATTTGTTATGGCAGCCACAGGGAACTAACACAGTCACTATTCAAATGTTTAAGTGTTTATCCTTGTATCACATAAAAATTATCAGGCATTCACATTTCAGAAATGCCACTGCAGACACTGGGGCTTCCCTTGCTGAGCTATTGAGGGGAACCCCAGGGCACTGTATAGGACTAAATAATCCCAGTTATACTTGGGAGGCTGACGTGGAGAATGGCTTGAACCCAGGAGGCAGAGGTTGCAGTGAGCTGAGATCATGCCACTGCACTCCAGCCTGGGCGACAGAGTAAAGTTCTTGCTTTAACACAAGAAGCCATCCGTGGAAATTTATGAGAATGATTTCTGGCTGTGTTCTGCCCTGGGGGATGGAAACAGACCCCATGATTCTCAAAATGGTTCCATGGAATCCCCTCTGCCCGCACCACTGCCCGCCGGCTCACCAGAGCAGCCGGTGGCCCCCTTCTTGACCATGTAGCCCAGCTGACAGTGGCAGACAAAGGAGCCCTTCGTGTTCTCGCAGTCCCCGTGGAGGCAGATGTGAGGATTCAGGTCACACTCATTCACATCTGTTGGGGAAGAGAGCATGAGATCTGAGGACTGGGTGCAGGGGTGATGGGAGAGGAAGTGGGTGAGGGTGGTGTAAGGCCGGTTGCGTCGCAGGGAGCTCGGACACGCCCATCCCTCCTGGTGCCAGGGAATTACGTCACCACTCTGCACCCGACACCTAGCCCCCACTGAAAAACCCCCGCCCAAAAATTTCAAAAAAGCCACGCCAAACCCTGCCCAATAACCCTTTGTCCCATTTAGGTCATTCTTCCCCAAGACGGCCCACTCACCAAAAATCCCGCTTACCTACCAGTAATAACTGGCCCACTCCCCTTCCTGGGTCCCAATATCCAGTCAAGTGCCTTATGCTTTGTCTCCCCTATATCGAATCAAATGTCTTCACTCCTTATAAAACCCCTTGCCCTAAAAAGTTAAGTGCAACTTCTCTGGCCCTTACCTAGACCATAAAACCTCGCCCAGAATCTGAATAAATCGGATTTTCATTTTCTTATACTGGCCTCAGTTTCCTCATTTCAACTCAACAATATACCTTACAGGTGGGAGGGAGAGCACCAGCATTCCTGACTGTCCCACCGCAAGGGTCCTCTCTACTAGGATTCTCTTTCTTTTCTCCAGGGGCTGGAAGCTCCCTCTGTGTCCACTACTGGGCAGCTGGGAGTGTTCTGTGAGTGTTTCACATTGCACGTTCCAAGGAACACACCAGGTATGTGTTTCCAAAAGTATTTTGTGGTCAAATACATTTAGAGAAGGCTGGGATCAACAAAGCTAACCAGCGTTTCCTCCTGCAGGACTTTTCAGAGGCTTTATGCCAATATGCACAGTGGATCTGCAAAAGGGTCATGGAGGACACCACATACCCTAAATGCATTCGCTCACAAGACCCATCACTGACGTGCTTGCTCTCCGAGACTCCCATAAGCTGGAACTCTCTAAGCTCTTTAAGCTTCACTGGGTTTCTTGGCAGGGAGTTACATTGTTACTTCCTGGAACTTCCACATGCTGGCCTCAGCTTTGTCCTGATAAGGCACCCAGTACACATCTGCTCCCCAGGCCCCAGGATGACCTGTAGCCAGGTGAGGACAGCAATCACCACCTTAGAGAACACAGTTCTGGCCGGGCATGGTGGCTCATGCCTGTAATCCTAGCATTTTGGGAGGCTGAGGCAGGTGGATCACTTGAGGTCAGGAGTTCGAGACCAGCCTGGCCAACATGGCGAAACCTGTC
The DNA here is from genome assembly GCA_004027835.1 of Alouatta palliata. Classification (NCBI taxonomy): domain Eukaryota; kingdom Metazoa; phylum Chordata; class Mammalia; order Primates; family Atelidae; genus Alouatta; species Alouatta palliata. The sequence goes on from PVKV010021543.1 coordinate 32,271, forward strand.
TCTACTAAAAATACAAAAATTAGCCAGGTGTGGTGGTGCACACCTGTAATCCCAGCTACCTGGGAAGCTAAGGCAGCGAATCACTTGAATCCAGAGGCAGAGGATAAGGTGAGCTGAGATTGTGCCACTGCACTCTAGCCTGGGCGGCAGAGTGAGACTCTGTCTCAAGAAAAAAAAAAGGGGGGAACATAGTTCTGAGTTTCTTTCCCACCTTGTACACTGTCCTCTGCCAGAAACTCCTTTGTCTTTGGTGATCTTGAACAGGACACAATCCTCTGATAGGTGTTGGATATGTAGTATTAAACAAATGTCATCGCAAAGAGCAAGGTTTGGAGAATTCTGCTTCCATTATGTAAAAGAGATCTCATGGGCTTTGGAGAGCAGGCTTGGGGGACTGGAGGCTCTTAAATGGAACAACAAGCACTGTTACAAAGCCTCATTTCCCTACCTGCGAATGGCAGGAGTGGGACCTGGCATCTCTCATGCCTATGTGCCACCTAATGGAAGACCTGGTATGTGAATTTTGACACCGCCTCCTCCACCCCGCTGACCCAGCTCCTCACCAATACACGTCCTCATGTCTGGCGTGGCCATGAAGCCGTCATAGCACAGGCAGCGGTGACCCCCCAACACATTGCTGCAGTGGCCTTGGTCACAAACGCCGGGGTTCTCGTCACACTCGTCCACGTCTGGGAGAGGAGGGTTGGGGACTGTGCTCAGCTTTGCCCTGATAGACCACCCACTACACATCTGCTCCCCAGGCCCCAGGACGACCTGTAGCCAGGTGAGCACAGCGATGGTCACTTGAGTAGCCTGGGGGTGCTCAAGCAGTTCTGAGTCTCTTTTCCACCTTATTCACCCTCCTCTGCAAAAATCCCAGGGTCTCTCCCACAGGGTCAGCAGCCTGCCTAGGGCCAGGACCACAGGTCAGGCAGGGGGGATGCCTCAGGTCTGGCTGGCTTCACTATGCCCCTTACCTGTTTAAAAAAGTTTTAAGTTGTTAGCCAATCAGGTTTTACTTTAGATTGTGAGATCTGGCTCCAGCCAACGGAGATCAAACACAGCAGTAATGACCCCAAATGCGTAAGAAATAAATACGTCTGCTTTTCCTTTGTTCGTTGTACTCTCGTAACAAAGTGACTAGCAAGAGCACCCTTCCTGCAGTCCAGAAAGTAAAAACTGCTTGCTAAAAAATCCTTTGCCTCGGCCTGGCGCAGTGGCTCACACCTGTAATCCCAGCACTTTGGGAGGCCAAGGCGGGAGGATCACAAGATCAGGAGTTTGAGACCAGCCTGATCAACATGGTGAAACCCCGTCTCTACTAAAAATACAAAAATTAGTCGGGTGAGGTGGCGGACACCTGTAGTCCCAGCTACTCAGGAGGCTGAGGCAGGAGAATCACTTAAACCCTGGAGGAGGTTGCAGTGAGGCGAGATGGCACCACTGCACTCCAGACTGGGCAACAGAACAAGACTCCATCTCCAAGAGAAACAAAAATCCTTTGTCTCAGTACTAATTTTTCTTTGCAACACCGAGCATCTGTTTCCAACAACTATGCTGGGCTGGGCTCTGGGCCAGTGTAGAGCTGGGCTGAACCCTTCTCCTCACCCTCCACGCCAGGCAGTGAGAAGAGGCTGTGCCCACCTACCTGCACATGCCCTTCCATCAGGCATCAGCGAGTAGCCCTGCCCACAGCTGCACCTGTAGCTGCCCTCCGTGTTGATACATTGCATGTCACACCCACCATTCCGGACACGGCACTCATTGATGTCTGCAGGATGCAGGGAAGACATGGACTGGGTTGGGGGGAGGGGGTCCAACATGGGGTGGAGGCTGGTTTGGGGGCGGGAGCAGAGTGGAGTTGAGGTGAGGGTGGGAGGGGCTGCCGCTATGGCTGGGGCTGTTGGTGACCAAGGGCCAGCAGGTGGGCACAGTCTCACCCATGCAGCCCTGGCGGTCAGGTGTGCCCTGGAAGCCGGCGTGGCAGGAGCACTGGAAGGCACCGATGACATTGACACACTGGCCATGGGGACACAGGCCATCCCTCAGGGAGCACTCGTTGATGTCTGTGGGGGATTGTGGGTGAAAGACAGGCCTATGCCCTATCTGCCGTCTGTGGAATCATGAGACATACTGGGACACACACGCATGCTAAGGAGCTCACACTGCTGGCATTGGCACAGCCCCACGGGTGCCTGTCCATTCACTCACATGCAAACACACTCATCCTCGTATAAACACAGACACCCAGACACACACCCATGTGACTGCTAACACAGACTCACAAACATACCTTTGCACCCACTCACTTGTGAACACACTTGCCCTTGACACACACATGCACACTCAGATACACACACTCAGGTGCACACTCCTACATTCACAACACACCTTACATCCACTTGCACACAAACAACTCATCCTTGTATAAACAGACACCCAGATACACACCCCATGTGCTCACTCACACAGACTCACAAACACACCTTTGCACCTACTCACGTGTAAACACACCCTGGTATAAATGTATTCATAGCCAAATAGTAGATGCATTCATAGCCAAATACACACTCAAACCTGCTTGTGTGTTCACACAGATGCACATACACACACTCACATCAACTCATATGCAAACACCCCCCCTTGTACACAGACACCCAGATACACACCCCATGTGCCTGCTCACACACTCACAAACACACCTTTTGTACCCACTCATGTGTGAATCCACACTCGCCCCTGACACACACACACACTCAGATACATAATACACCCACACAGACCCACCCACACTCACTCTTGACACACATGCACACTCAGATACACACACTCAGGTGCACACTCCTAAATTCACAACACACCTTACATTCACTTGCACACAAATACACTCACCTGTGTGTAAATATACATAAACACCCAGGGGCACACACGCTCGTGCACACACAGACACAAACACCCACATGCACACTCACACATACACACAAACACAATCTCTGTGCACACTCACACAGATAACACGTAAACCCTCAAACATACCTGTCCTTGTGCAAACACACGTCCACACCCAGACACCCACATCCACAGGTACACCCACACAGACCCACTCACAAACACATCCTCACACCCACTACACACAAACACACCTCCCTTGTATAAATATGCATTTGCATACAACTACACATCACATGCTCTTGCACACACACACAGACTTACACACAAACACATCCACTCAGAAATTAGCCAGGCATGGTGGTGCATGCCTGACATCCCACCTACTGGGAGGCTGAGGTGGGAGGATCACCTGAGCCCAGGACGTCGAGGCTGCAGTGAGCTGTGATCGTGCCACTGCACTCCAGCCTGGACAAGAGTGACATCCTGTCTCAAACAAAACAAAGCAAAACAAAACAAAACACAACCACACACATGCAAACACACTTGCCCTTGGTAGATGCATTCATAGCCAAATACACACTCAAACCCTCTCGTGTGTTCACACAGATGCATACAAACACACTCACATCTACTCACATGCAAACACTCCCCCTTGTACAGACACACAGTCACACAAATGCACAAACGCTTGCCCTTGTACAGACACTCACTCATGTGCATGCTCCTCTGGACACACAAACACACTCCTAACATCTTGTATATAAACCCACTTACACATACAGGTACACACTGACACACACTTGCACACTCACACACAGGTATGGCCTCAGAGAGACATACATATGCCTGCCCTCTCACTCATCCAGCCCACATTCACCAAAGGCCCACTCACTTTCACACACCCAGATGCACACTCACCCTCACAGGCAGTGCCCTCAGCCGTCAGCTCGTGTCCGGGGGGACACTGGCACTTGTAACTCCCATCCGTGTTGGTGCAGGTGCCTCCCCAGCAGAGCAGTGGGTCCCTTGCACACTCATCCACATCTGCAAGTTTGTGTGGAAAGAGAGAGCGAGTGTGAAAGTGCTGACACAGGGAGGTAGTAATGAGGCTCATGCTGGCTTCTCCCCACCACCTCCCCAGCCCCCTTCACCCCAGTGGGAGCCAGCAGAGCCTGGAGACTCCGGGCTGGGATGACCCAGGGGAACGGGGTCTGCACCAGAAGCAGAGACCAGCCAGATGGGGAGGGAGGCTGAGATTCTCAGAACAGAGGCCATGAAACTGACACTTTTGGGACCACTGGGGAAAAAGGCGCTAAGAAGCTGTCCTCCATGCCCTGCAGAACACATCGGAGAGCTGAGGCCCAGTCACGCCAGGACTCAGGGCAGGGAGCAGGCAGCCTCGCCACAGCCTCATCACTCTTCAGTCACACAGGCATCCTTTCATCCCTCAGACCCACCCCAGGGCCTTTGCACACGCTGTGCTGTTCTCCATTGTCTTCACCCTGTTCACCCCCATTCTTTCTTTCCTTTTTTTTTTTCCTTTTTTTGAGATGAAGTCTCACTCTGTCTCCCTGGCTGGAGTGCAGTGGCACAGTCTTGGCTCACTGCAACCTCTGCCTCCCAAGTTCAAGCGATTCTACTGCTTCAGACTCCTGAGTAGCTGGGATTACAGGCATGCATCACCACGGCAGGCTAATTTTTGTATTTTTAGTAGAATAGAGTTTCACCATGTTGGTCAGGCTGGTCTCAAAATCCTGACCTCAAGTGATCCATCTGCCTTGGCCTCTCAAATTGCTGAGATTACAAGTGTGAGCCACCATGCCCAGGCTTTTTTGTTTTTTGAGACAGGTTTTCACACTGACACCCAGGCTGGAGTGCAGTGACACAATCACAGCTCACTGCAGCCTCCACCTCCTGGTTCAAACTATCCTCCCACCTCAGCCTTCAGAGTAGCTGAGACTACAGGCAGGCATCACCGCACCCAGCTAATTTGTAAATTTTCTGTAGAGATGGAGTCTCTCTCTATGTTGACCAAGCTAGTCTTGAACTCCTGGCCTCAAGCAATCCTGTCTCAGCTATCTCTCATCAGATCATGTGGCCCTTTTAAGTGTTTCTGACAGTGGCAATTTTGCATTTCTTTTTTCTTTTCTTTTCTTTTTTTTATTTTTT